>ML794065.1:46146-62396 GCA_009831015.1 Picea engelmannii
TATCCATACTGGCCTCAATTGTGAATACCCATCAATCATCCTACTCCAATTAAATAATCTTTCAAAAATTTGGTGCACCTTTGGGCCAACCTAATATTCTTGTGATTAAATAATTGCGATTTGCAGAGTTATTATTTTAATACAAGGGGAAACAAGTACTAAATTTCAATAATTTGAATTAATATCTACGAGTCTTTCCGGTTGGACCACTTTGGTGGATACCAAACCATATCTTAATATAGACCTTAAATCAATGTAACGACTTTGCATGTTGATTCAATAGTAATGTGTTTAAACAGAGTAACAGAAAACATTCTGTCATCATACTTATAGCAAAAGAATGTATTTAATATAACAGAGTAACAGTTAATTTCGTCTGTCTTATGATTTGCACACTGTATACCCTAAATTCATACAGTGGCTTTAAACTGGTCTATCAAATGCATTCATAAAACTTATATACGATTTCTCAAAATGCATTTGTCAGATAAAAAATTAATGGAAAGAGAAGAGAAATTTTTCTACGCACGCTCTGATACCACATGTTAAAATTTTCTTAATACAAACTAAACGTCTGTTAACTAATTATAGGACCTAGAACTTTCCAGTTCTTTACCAGCATTAAATTGCAGTGGAATTTAATCAGAGATTGAATCAATACCTGGATCCATTTGTGCAGGGCTCTGACTACTTCAGACTCTAGAACAGTGAAGTCTCTGCTGCGTTTTCAGAACCCTCTGTTCCTCTGCTATGTTTTCTCAGAAACCTCTGGAAGAACCCTTTACATAAAACAGAAATGAAGACCCTCTGCACAGAACATAAATCAGATTTCTCTCTCTTACCCTACTGCCATACACACTTTTAGATCATTAGAGATGGGTATTATGAAGGTTCCTTTATGAGTAGAGAGAGGACTGGTTTCCCCAAGACCGTTATTCTCCACCTGTCCATCAGAGTAGGAGATTCGAGATCATTCCTGAAACCCTTACCAAGAGATCCATAGAAACTGTAATGGATGCCAACACATCCGTCTCTTCATATGGGTCATTAAAAACTAATTTAAGAAATTAGTCTTACAAGGTTCACTGGGAGTCTGCAAGGGTAAGTCCTGCTAATTGTATGAATATATTAGTATGTGCAATTTTTCAGAAGTCTGTCTTTACGAGTATTGATGTAAGTGCAGGTAGATATGGAATCTCAGGCCAAGAAAGACACGGAAAAGGAAAAACTTCCCTACAAAGCCATCCTACAGCTCACAGAGCAGTACCAAATATGTAAGAATGGGAAAACCCCAGCCGAAAAGAAAATTGTAGTGTTGTTGCATCAAGCTTCTCATAAAGAATGTTCCCTTAAGATCGACCTGAGCGGGCTTTTCCTTCACAGCGTTCCATACGAAATAGAGAAACTGTTGTGTACATTTGTCAAGCTCGACGTTTCTAATAATAACCTAGAAAGGTCGTGAATCCTTGGCGGATTGAAGAGTGGGAGTGAATCCTTGTTGGGGCGCATAACGTCAGGGAAATTGGACTCGAGGTAAATTACTTTGCAATTTTTTTATAACCTTTGATTATAGATTAAAAATTAGATTAGCTAATGAGTGTGTGTTATGAAAATTTCAACCTATCAATGTAATAGAAAAATATCAGTTATCTGTTTTAACTTACTGTGAGGTTAATTCAGTCGATTAATTTCTATGCAAATTTTCTTTAGAAAAATCCAATTTGTCTTCTACATTTTATTTTAGTCCCGTAGTAAAATTTCATTCTCTTTATTTTAGTCCCGTAGTAAAATTTCATTCTATAAATTGATATTTATACCAGGGTTAAAAATTTAGGTTTCTCCATCATAGGATCATTATACTGAATCATTGTAATTTGCATTCTCTCCATCTGAAACAAACATTGTAATAATTTATATTACATTATTAAAATAGAATTAAAAAAATGTTAGGTTCAACTTTGTCTCCAGCTAGATCTGCAACTATGTCGCCCACTCAACCATAGTGTCCTCCAACACTATTCTATTTTAACCCTTGAACTGATTGCTCAACGGGGAGACTGAATGATGCAGGAGCATCGCTCACTCATGAAGCAAGCTAGCGCGTGGATCAAAGAAAAGACAGTTGGAGAGCGCCAGCATTCAAACTTTGAAATATTTTGATATTTGGTGCGCCAAACATTAATGCATTGGTGTAATGAAGCGCACTTGTACATTGTAACGAACCTTGAGCAGATAAGCTCTCATCCTTAGGTAGCTAAGGCATTTATTATATTTAATGTAAGTAGATAAATTAATTAAGTCTAGATTAGACATTTTTGCTTTCGAGAGGGAAAACGGAATATAGGCACCCTCCTTTGTATTGTTGTAGGGATATTTGAGGCAGCATTAGCATTCAGGAGCAAGGAGAGAGCAAAGCAGAGAACTGGTGAAGAATCCCCATGTACAGATATTGAATTAATAGGAAATATTTGATTGAATTCCATGGCTGTGATTATTCTCTGTGTGTTGTTGATATTATGTTGTTGCATACTTGCTTCTTGTTATGCCTTCGTTGTATATGTTGCATATGTAATTTCATGGAAGATTAGAAATCTGGGAGAGAGGCGAGAATAAGTTTCAAATTGTTTCTCTGTTCGAGCCAGGAGATTCCTGCATAGAGTGCAGTCGAATTCCTCCGCATAGAGTGTGTTGAGGGGGATCTACAGGTAAACTCTTATTCTCCTCTACCGGAATTGTGTTGGGTTATTCGAACCATGACGGTGAAGTTCAGGTTAGATTGAAGTCTCAGAAGCGAGCCTGAGAAAAAGATGACAGGACTGCTATTGTCAGAAGGACATAGAGTCTGGCTGAGTTCAACCCTTGAAAGTGGTTGAAGGTCGAGCATAAGCAGCTTACACAGAAGTATTTGAAGAATCATAGTTGGTGAAGCTCAGGAGGAATAGTCCCTTGTGATTTCCAGGAAAAGGGAACAGGAGAAGTTTGAGCAGGAAAAGCTTCGGAGCGAAGGACTCTTCAAGAGGAAGAGAATCGACGACTTGAAATCGTTGTGAAGAATCGCGAGTTCCCATCGACCATTAGATCCAAGAGGAGTTTCTAGGGATTTAACTCATAGGTGCGCAAAGAAGCACACCATCGGATATCGGCGTTCGGCAATTGGCAAGGTAAGAGTTTATCCTTTGAAATCGCGGGAAGCGATTTCCTGAATTATTCGGGACCATTGATCAGAATGGGGACAGGTGGCGCGAGATCCTAGGGAGTCAGGACTCAGCACATTGGCATTTTCAAAGTTGAAAGGACCGTGGAGAAAGAACGAACCCCGGAGTCGCGACGGGTCCTGCAGGAGCAGCGTGGAGCGCTAACATGTGGCATCGCACCTCGGCATTCGGGTTTTGGAAAGGTGAGTGAATCGCAGCCTTTCATATGCCGATTTCCCGATAGGGGAATCCTCGAAAGGACTGATTCGTTGATCATTGACCATCGGGGATCGAAGTTCGGAGGTTTGAATTACATGGGAAGTGCACACAGGGTTTGCGATAGAGCGAACGCTGATTTCCCGAGAAGCAAGGGGAGATCGCCGAGGAGATAGTTGTGGGTAGTGAGAACTCCTGAGAGGAGTTGGAAGAGTCTTGACTCTTCGGGTCGACGTGAAAGAAGGTCCTAGTGGGAGAGGCTGCTGCCGAGGGGCAGACTTACGTCAGAGTGGTATTAGAGCCCGAAATCTTGTTTGTATATTGCAGGCGAGAGGAAAAAAGGAGAAAGGAAAAGCACTCTGATACACACGACTTGCCTCAGAGTGGTATCAGAGCTTGGAGTATCTTTTCTTTCTGAAGCAGAGACAAAGATTCACCATGTCGTCGAGAAGGAAGAGGCAGTCACCTGATCGTGAAGACAGGGATGCCCGAAGAAGAGGAAGACCAGCAAGGAATCTAGAGATGGAGCGTCAAATACGAGATCTTAGGGCGAGACTCAAAGAAATGGAGGCCACCCAAAAGCATGGAGTCAGCGCAGGAGAGTTCAACAATTACGAAGTGGAAGAGGAAGTTGGGCACAATGCCGAAGAGGTCTCAGCAGAGGACGCATCAACATAGAGGTTGATCAGAGCCATTTCTAGGATGAGCTCAAAGACCAAGATGGACATTCCCATCTATGAGGGGAGCCTAGACGTGGAAGAGTTGTTGGATTGGATCCAAGCACTCGACACCTACTTCGATTACGAAGACATTGAAGAGGACAAGAAGGTAAGGCATGCAGTGACCAAGTTGAAAGGATATGCAACCTTATGGTGGAATGAATTGCAGGAAGATAGGTGCTGCAAAGGAAAACATAAAATTAAGAGCTGGGACAGGATGATCGCCAAGATGAAGGTGAAGTTCATTCTGAGAGACTACCAGATCACTCTGTTAAGGCGCATGCAGAACTTGAGACAGAAGTTGATGACGGTGAAGGAGTAGACCGAAGAATTCTACAGGCTCAACATTCAAGTTGGTCATCGGGAGGGTGATGACGAAAAGGTGGCGAGATACCTGAATGGGTTGAGGTATGACATTCAGGACGAGTTGAGCATGGTTACCATCCGAACAGTTGAGGATACGTACCAGATGGCTCTGAAAGCAGAAGAAAAGTTGAGCCGCAAGCAGGGATAACGAGGGCGAGGCAAGAGTCAGCCCAGAGGCAAGGCAGTTGCCCAAGAAAGAATCCAGAAGCCCAAGGAGGATTGGAAGAGACCTCAGGGTGGTACCTCACAGCAGAGGCAGCCACAAACTGAACAAAGGCAGCAATATGTTGAGCCGAGGAGGCAGCATACAAAACAGGGTGGCAGATACGCCGACGTGAACACTTTTCCTCGTACCTGAGGTAGAGGAAGAGGCCGTGGAGGAATTATCACATGTTTTACATGTGGGAAGGATGAACATAAAGCCATTGACTATCCAGACAGGAAGATGGACCGAAGTGAAGCTCACATCACTGAGGCGCAGAGGCATGATGATGAGGATGCGGACAGCAGAAGATCGCTTGGGACGCATAAGATTCTTTTGGCACCTGAGAAAGAAGTAGACAGCTTAGTACAAAGGAGCAGACTGTTCAGGATAGCTTGTACAGCTAAGGACAGAAAATGCAAAGTCATAGTGGACAACGGAAGCACCGATAATCTCGTTTCAACCGAGATGGTGGAAAAACTGGAGCTGGAAAGAACTAAGCGCCTGAGTCCATATAAATTCTCGTGGTTACAGAAAGGACACCGGGTAAGTGTCACTAAACAATGCTTAGTTAAATTTAAAATTGGGAATTACCATGATGAGATTCTGTGTGATGTCATTCCCATGGACGTATGTCACATATTGTTGGGTAGACCATGGCAGTATGATAGAAATGTTGTTCATGATGGGAGGATGAACACGTACACCTTGGAGAAGGATGGGAGAACACATAGATTGCTTCCGATAAAAGATAAAGAAGTGAAGCCGGAAGTAACCAACACGATACTTCTTATGAGTGGGAAAGAACTTCTCACCGAGCTGGAGAAGAATGAAGATCGACAATTCTTTGTTGTCAGGAAGCCGAGAATTGTCCTGACAAGCACAAGAGTGGACAACTTACCAGAGGAGATTCAGGAACTACTGGGAGAGTTTCCTGATATCATCATGGACGAACTACCTCGTTCATTGCCATCGATGAGGAGTGTGAGTCACCATATTGATCTCATACCCAGAGAAAGTTTTCCAAATAAGGCAGCGTACAGGTTGACACCTCAGGAGAATGAGGAGGTCAAAAGGCAGGTACAGGATCTGCTAGACAAAGGACTGGCCAGAGAGAGTCTGATTCCATGTGTTGTTCCAACAGTACTAAGTCCGAAGAAGGATGGAGGCTGGAGAATGTGTACAGACTCCAGAGCGATAAACAAAATCACCATCAGGTACAAGTTTCCATTGCCGAGAATGGATGACTTGATGGATTGCCTGAGTGGGGCAAATTATTTTTCGAAGATTGATCTCAAGAGCGGATATCATTAGATCTGGATGAGAGAAGGAGATCAATGGAAAATAAAATTCAAAACAAACGAGGGTTTGTACGAATGGCTGGTCATGCCGTTTGGCTTGACAAACGCGTCGAGCACTTTTATGAGGCTGATGAATGAAGTCCTGAGGGAATTCATCGGTAAGTTTGTGGTCGTGTATCTGGATGAAATATTGATTTTCAACAAGACCAGGGCTGAACACTTGAGGCATTTGGCCATTGTAATGAGAAGGCTACAGCAGGAGAAGCTGCTGATCAATTTGAAGAAGTGCTCATTTTTGCAAACATAACTCATTTATTTGGGTTTTGTAATCTCGACGAATGAATTGAAGATGGATCCTGAGAAGGTAGAAGTAATCAGGAATTGGCCATCGCCGAGGAACATTTTCAAGGTAAGAAGTTTTCATGGAATGGCTAGTTTCTACCGAAAGTTCATTCGAAATTTCAGTGGAATTAGCGCCACAATGATGGACACTGTAAAAAAGCGGCATAAAATTTTTCATTGGACAGCCGAGGCTGAAAGAAGCTTCAATCTGTTGAAGTGAAAGATTACAGAGCAACCAATTCTGGTGTTGCCCGATTTTCAGAAGACCTTCTAGGTGAAGTGTGATGCGAGTAGATATGTTGTTGGAGGGGTCCTGAGTCAGGATGACATACCTGTTGCATATTACAACAAGAAGCTGGACGATGCAAAGCTGAAATACTCCACGTACGACAAGGAGTTCTATGCCATCATACAGGCATTGAAAAAGTGGAGGCATTACTTGATACCCAAAGAATTCGATTTGTACAGCGATAACCATGCTTTGCAGTTTGTAAGTCAATAGGAGAAGTTGAACCAGAATCATGTGAAATGGGTAGAGTACATGCAAAATTTCACGTTTGTAATCAAGCACATTTCGGGAACTACTAACAAAGTAGCCGACGCTTTGAGCAGGAAATGTTTGTTACTGCAGGAATTCAGAGTCAAGACGCCAGGTTTTGAAAATATGAAGGACATGTATGATGGAGATGCAGATTTCAGGGAAGCTTATGAAGAAGCCGAGTATCCAGTTCTCAGAGATCGGACTCCATGGATAGACTACCTAATCTAGGAGGGATTTCTGTTTCAGGGCAATTAGATGTGCATTCCAGGTTGCTCCATGAGGGAGAATTTAGTGAAGGAGAAACACAGCGGAGGATTAGTAGGTCATTTTGGGCATGACAAGACATTCGCCAAGCTGAGCAAATCGTATTTTTGGCTGGGGATGCACGTTGATGTTAAGAGATTTGTTGACAGGTGTAGGATATGTCAACATGCAAAGGGATGAAAGAAAAATGATGGGTTATATCAGCCATTGCCCATACCTGAGAGGCCATGGGAGGCGATCAGTATGGATTTTGTTTTGGGTTTGCCGAGAACACAACGAGGAGTTGATTCCATCTTTGTGGTGGTGGACAGTTTTCGAAAATGGCACATTTTATTCTGTGTCATAAGACCAGCGATGCAACACACATCGCCAATTTTTTTTTCAAAGAGATTGTGCGATTGCATGGATTGGCGAGAAGCATAGTCTTGGATCGGGATCCAAAGTTCATAGGTCATTTTTGGAGGATGCTATGGAAAAATATGGGAACTAATTTGGCATTTAGTTCTTCTTACCATCTGCAAACGGATGGACAGACAGAAGTAGTCAACCGGAGCTTAGGGAATTTATTAAGGAGATTGGTGACGGAGCACCACAGCAGTTGGGACCAGATTTTTCCACAAGCAAAATTTGCGTACAACGATTCAGTGAATCAGAGCACAGGAAGAAGTCCATTCCAGATTTTGTATGGGACACAGTCAAGAGGAGTTTCTGAGCTCAGGGAGTCAGAACAAGATGAAACTAGCAGCGTGAGTGTGGAAAGGTTCGCTGAGGCGATGCAGGAACTTCACATGCAAGTGAAGCAGTGACTGTAGAAGTCAAATCAAGAATATAAGCGCAGAGACGATCAGAGGAAGAGACAACTTCAGTTTGAAGTTGGAGACATGGTTTTAGCGCACTTGAGGAAGGAAAGGTTCCCAAGGGGAACATACAATAAACTCAAGATGAAAAAGATCAGGCCATGCAAAGTCCTGTGGAAGTTTGGGCAAAATGCTTATGAAATTGAGTTGCCAGAGGGCATCGGGATATCTCCGATTTTCAACATTTCCGATTTATACCCATACAGGGCCAAGGATGTAGAAATTGGAACTGATGAACCAGTGGTCCAGTGGCAGAAGCAATTTCCAGTTGCACAGAAAACTCATATGGAGTGTATTCTGGACAAATGAGTGGGAAGGAAGACCAGGAGAAAGCAATATTTTGAGTACCCGGTGAAATGGAAGAATCACCCAGTGGAGGATGCCAGCTGGGAAACAGAGGCAGTCATACAGAATCATGGTCACACCATGCAGGAGCTCATGGATAGGAGCCCATGAAATCTTTGAGCCGAGGAGTATGATGTAGGAGCATCGCTCACTCATCAAGCTTGCCAGCGCGTGGAGAAAAGAAAAGACAGTTGGAGAGCGCCAGCATTCAAACTTTGAAATATTTTGATATTTGGTGCACCAAACATTAATGCATTGGTGTAATGAAGCGCACTTATACATTGTAACTGACCTTGAGCAGATAAACTCTCGTCCTTAGGTAGATGAGGCATTTATTAGATTTAATGCAAGTAGATAAATTAATTAAGTCTAGATTAGACAGTTTTTCTTTCGAGAGGGAAAACGGAATACAGGCACCCTCCTTTGTATTGTTGTAGGGATATTCAAGGCAGCATTAGCATTCAGGAGCAAGGAGAGAGCAAAGTAGAGAACTGGTGAAGAATCCCCATGTATAGATATTGAATTAATAGGAAAGATTTGATTCAATTCCATGGCTATGATTATTCTCTGTGTGTTGTTGATATTATGTTGTTGCATACTTGCTTCTTGTTATGCCTTCGTTGTATATGCTGCATATGTAATTTCATGGAAGATTAGAAATCTGGGAGAGAGGCGAGAATAAGTTTCAAATTGTTTCTCTGTTCGAGCCAGGAGATTCCTCCATAGAGTGCAGTCGAATTCCTACGCATAGAGTGTGTTGAGGGGGCTCTACAGGTAAACTCTTATTCTCCTCTACCAGAATTGTGTTGGGTTATTCGAACCGTGCCGGTGAAGTGCAGGTTAGATTGAAGTCTCAGAAGCAAGCTTGAGAAAAAGAAGACAGGACTGCTATTGTCAGGAGGACATAGAGTCTGGCTGAGTTCAAGCCTTGAAAGTGGTTGAAGGTCGAGCATAAGCAGCTTACGCAGAAGTCTTTGAAGAATCAGAGTTGGTGAAGCTAAGGAGGAATAGTCCCTTGTGATTTCTGGGAAAAGGGACCAGGAGAAGTTTGAGCAGGAAAAGCTTCAGAGCGAAGGACTCTTCAAGAGGAAGAGAATCGATGACTTGAAATCGCTGTGAAGAATCGTGAGTTCCTGTCGACCGTTAGATCCAAGAGGAGTTGCGAGGGAGTTAACTCGTAGGTGCACAAAGAAGCACGCCATCGCATATCGGCATTCGGCGATTGGCAAGGTAAGAGTTTATCCCTTGAAATCGTGGGAAGCGATTTCCTGAATTATTTGGGACCATTGATCAGAATGGGGACAGGTGGCACGAGATCCCGGGGAGTTAGGACTCGACACATCGGCGTTTTCAAAGTTGAAAGGACCGTGGAGAAAGAACGAACCCCCGAGTCGCGATGGGTCTCGCAGGAGCAGCGTGGAGCGCTAACACGTGGCATCACACCTCGGCATTCGAGTTTTGGAAAGGTGAGTGAATCGTGGCCTTTCATATGCCAATTTCCTGATAGGGGAATCCCCGATAGGACTGAGTCATTGACCGTTGACCATCGGGGATCGGAGTTCGGAGGTTTGAATTGCACGGGAAGTGCACACAGGGTTCGCGATAGCGCGAACACCGATTTCTCGAGAAGCGAAGGGGAGATCATCGAGGAGATAGCTGTGGGTAGCGAGAACTCCCGAGAGGAGTTGGAAGAGTCTTGAATCTTCGGGCCGACGTGAAAGAAGGTCCTGGTGGGAGCGGCTGCCGCCGAGGGGCAGACTTGCGTCACTGAATGACTGAAAACTACAATTCATTCTGGTCTACTTTGGTTGGGGAGGTTATTAATGAACCTTGGAAGTGAGAACCATTAAGGGAAGAACACAGAGCCATCTTAGATGTCTACATATTAATAATGAAAACTCAACACTTACGTTCTTAGGCTAGAGAGAACTCTACGTGTATCTTTACCATAGAATTCCCACTTGAAATATTTCGATTGTGTGTTCATGGAGGCATACCTTAAGTTGTAGTGTCAAGCTACCTCACCTCATGCACCGCATGATATGATCCTAGAAATCCGACAACTGCTTGATGGGTCCCATTTCTCTATCATTGATCGATTAAGTCGGAGAGTTACTAAATGAAACTACCACATTACTTCTCCCAGAAGTATTCCAACACTAACAACTTTCATGAACAACGGAAAAATGGTGGACATTAATTGGTATGATCACATTGGTTTGCAATTTTAATATCATCATTTGGGGCTTTTAGAAAGGGATCAGATAAAAAAAAATCTGATTAAGAAGGTAATTTTCTATAAATACTTTTGGAAATGAAGGTAATTTTCTTGAGTAATTTTAATTTTACAATGAGATGCTCATTCAATGTCTCATCATTTAACTTTTCCTTATTTATGTTAGGCTCAAGAAGAGACACTTTATTTTATGAATGAGGAAAAAAATTCTAAAATGAGATACATTTTGAGGGATTATAGATAATAAAGGTGTTGTCTATATGTTCTGAGTTTTGGCCTTTTTCCTCATAATCCAACAACATAAATTGAGACCAAATCAAAATTTTATGTTGTTTACATGATCAATATCATCTCTTTGTTTATATGATCAATATCCTCTCAAGTATGATCAATATCCTCTCTTTGTTGTGACAATGAAGAAATGTGCATCTTCTTAATGTGTCTTAATCCTTTTATATTTGGGTTCTGTATTGGTAAATGAAAGATTTCAGAGTCCACCTCCAATAAACTACGTCTTTGTGAATCCTAGAATGCTTCCAGTATATCATTTTTTGATTTGTGTAGAAACGAGGAGTTTGAGTTGGAAATATATATAAATATCACCATATTCATGGACGAGTGGGGTATCTTATGATGATACTTCCACATCATGTGTTATTCTTACCATAGTGGTAATTTTTTTCTTGGCTTATGGACAATTATGAGTAGTTCTACTACAATTCATATATTATGTTGAAAGACATGATTCCATGTGATATTTAAGGAAAGGTAAGACACTAAAAACACAACACATTCTCCTTTATTGGATTTTGGAAAGGAAGATAATTTTGGTATTTTTTTTCTTAGGGACAATTATGAATAATTGTACAAAAAAATCATAGATTATATTGAAATAAACGATGCCATGTGCTTTTTAAGTGAAGGAAAGAGATTTGCAAGAGAATACATTTTTGGAAATGAAGATAATTTTCTTGAATAATTTTAATTTTACAATGAGATGCTCATTCAATGTCTCATCATTTAACTTTTCCTTGTTTCTGTTAGGTTCATGCAGAGATGCTTTATTTTATGAATGAGGAAAACAATTCTAAAATAAGATACATGTTGAGGGATTATAGATAATAAAGGTGTTGTCTATATGTTCTAAGTTTTGGCATTTTTCATCATAATCCAACAACATAAATAGGGACCAAATCAAAATTTTATGTTGTTTAAATTGCATTTATAAATACATAAATGGAAATAGGAAATAGAATCATGCATTATAATCCAATTTGAAAATTTGACTACTCCCATTTATGAATTTGTGAAGAGCATATCTACTAAAAGTAATTTGAGAAAATCTTTATTAATCTTATTTTTACTATTTTGAAAGAATCTATGCAACACTTGCATGATGATCTTACTAAACCTAAATTTAAACATACCCATACAATTCACAACATTAAGATGATAATCTTATTAAACTTAAATTTAAGCATAATCATACAATTCACTAAATTATTAAAATGATATTACAACATGTTGTTAACCCAAAAAAAWTCATAASCATAMAAAARATYYTWTGATTATCATTATCCCAAACAATRCAATACTCAAYRATRGAGTTKTTATTAGCAAAAAMAATACGRGAGAATTCAAATTAAATAATACGAACCCATTGTTAGAGAATTAACAATTTTTTCACATTGACTACTTTGAAAMTCAATTTTCAACGATAGTATGAATATAAGATCTTGATTGAAATTCAATCTTGAATATCAATGAATAAAAAACCTTAATCAAAATACGTAATACCGATTAATTTCACAAAACCTACGTAATACCTACTAATTTCACACTTGGACGTATGCAA
The DNA here is from genome assembly GCA_009831015.1 of Picea engelmannii. Classification (NCBI taxonomy): domain Eukaryota; kingdom Viridiplantae; phylum Streptophyta; class Pinopsida; order Pinales; family Pinaceae; genus Picea; species Picea engelmannii. The sequence goes on from ML794065.1 coordinate 58,585, forward strand.
GTACAAAGGGGAAATAATGATATATTTATTAAAAAATATTTAAGCATTTATTTTAATGGCCGTTACAGTGGAATGGTGCTTTTTTAACGGTGCTTTTTTAAATGGTATCTAAATTTAAAAGCTTTTTATACCCTCCATTAGATTGGAATCTTTTAGCATTGTACAATCTCATCCCTCCATTAGATTGGAATCTTTTGGCATTGTAGAATTTGAACATACAATTAAATGAACAATGTGCTTTCAATGGGCAGTGTGCTTTCTTGTGATTTAAATTTATAATCTTTTTACACCCTCCGCTAGAATTTGACGAGAGTTCAATGGGAAGTGTGGAACACGCATTGATTCGATTAAATCATAGTTATTTGTTTTTCCATTATGATGTTGAGTAGTTCATGTCCTCCTCCTCCGCCTGGTGGTGTGGTCTGACATGTATGAGTATGCCAAGAGCGTTCTATGCTTGTCATGGTTCTGTGTGGCTCTGAGAGGTGGATTTTTTAATTTAGAAGACACACACAAACTGCAATGCAATAGTTCTGTGTGGCTTTGAAAGGTGGATTTGTTTAATTAGAAGACACACAAACTGCAGTTGGATGCGGATCGACATCCTCCTCCTCAATTGGACTCCGTAAATTCCTTTGGGGCGCTTGTCAGGGCTTTGAGGTAACCAAGTTTCCTGAACAGCTGCAGCGACTGAGGTTTCGTTCCAGAAGTTAAAGATTCTCTCGGTATATATCGTACAGTGCTCATGAGATATCTTTTCCTTCCTGTCTGAACCTTTTGTTGTATGGTTCCAAGATTCTAGATATATTTTGATATTCCATAGACTTGGTTATTTGTATCTATGCGACAACTGTGAGATCTAGACTTGGGCAAGAAATTGGGGATAAATCTGTGTGTACACCTCAGATTTGGCCCAAATTGGCTTGAAGATATTCGAAAATGACTGCCGTTACCAGCATGTCTTTTCTAGGCACTGGAGGTCTTAGCATCTGACCCGATCGTTCTCTGCTGGAGCAATCTCACCAATCTCACCAGAAATTAGAGGACATCACCACTCTTAAATGTTTGTCGGGCATGCCTGAGGTTCACTGGGAGTCTGCAAGGGTAAGTCCTGCTAATTGTATGAATATATTAGTATGTGCAATTTTTTAGAAGTCTGTCTTTACGAGTATTGATGTAAGTGCAGGTAGATATGGAATCTCAGGCCAAGAAAAAAATGGAAAACGCAAAACTTCCCTACAAAGCCATCCTACGGCTCACAGAGCAGTACCAAATATGTAAGAATGGGAAAACCCCATCCGAAAAGAAAATTGTAGCGTTGTTGCATCAAGCTTCTCATAAAGAATGCTCCCTTAAGATCAACCTGAGTGGGCTTTTCCTTCACAGCGTTCCAGACGAAATAGAGAAACTGTCGTGTACATTTGTCAAGCTCGACCTTTCTAATAATAACCTAGAAAGGTTGTAAATCCTTGGCAGATTGAAGAGCGGGCGTGAATCCTTGTTGGGGCGCATAACACCGGGGAAATTGGACTCGAGGTAAATTCCTTTGCAATTTTTTTATAACCTTTGATTATAGATTAAAAATTAGATTAGCTAATGAGTGTGTGTTATGAAAATTTCATCCTATCAATGTAATAGAAAAATATCAGTTATCTGTTTTAACTTACTGTGAGGTTAATTCAGTAGATTAATTTCTATGCAAATTTTCTTTAGGAAAATCCAATTTGTCTTCTACATTTTATTTTAGTCCCGTAGTAAAATTTCATTCTCTTTATTTTAGTCCCGTAGTAAAATTTCATTCTATAAATTGATATTTATACCAGGGTTAAAAATTTAGGTTTCTCTATCCTAGGATCATTATACTGAATCATTGTAATTTGCATTCTCTCCATCTGAAACAAACATTGTAATACTTTATATTACATTATTAAAATAGAATTAAAAAAATGTCAGGTTCAACTTTGTCTCCAGCTAGATCTGCAACTCTATCGCCCATGCAACCATAGTGTCCTCCAACACTATTCTGTTTTAACCCTCGAACTGATTTCTCGATGGGGAGACTGAATGACTGAAAACTACAATTCATTCTGGTCTACTTTGGTTGGGGAGGTTATTAATGAACCTTGGAAGTGAGAACCATTAAGGGAAGAACAAAGAGCCATCTTAGATGTCTACATATTAATAATGAAAAACCAACACTTACGTTCTTAGGCTAGAGAGAACTCAATGTGTATCTTTACCATAGCATTCCCACTTGAAATATTTCGATTGTGTGTTCATGGAGGCATACCTTAAATTTTAGTGTCAAGCCACCTCATCTCATGCACTGCATGATATGATCCTAGAAATTCGACAACTGCTTGATGGGTCCCATTTCTCTATCATTGATCGATTAAGTCGGAGAGTTACTAAATGCAGCTACCACATTACTTCTCCCATAAGTATTCCAACACTAATAACTTTCGTGAACAATGGAAAAATGGTGGAAATTAATTGGTATGATCACATTGGTTTGCAATTTTAATATCATCATTTGGGGCTTTTAGAAAGGGATCAGATAAAAAAAAATCTGATTAAGATTAGTTCAGTTAGAATTTGATGAAGGTTAGTTTAGTGAATGCCCCAGCTAAAATATTAGCTTAGAGTCTCCTTGTCTATAGGCTTAGCTTAGTTTCTCCTTCATATTAAGAATTTATATCTACAAAACAGAGCAATAAGTAAAACAATGTGGTATTTGTATGCCCTTCTAGATACTAGTCATCATTTTTATGTAAATTTGCATGCGTGTCATCTTGACCTCCTCGTGCCTCTTTTTTTATGGGTTTCTTTTGACCTTTTGTATCCACTACAACCAGATTAAAGCTTATTTCCTGTACGAGTTGGATGCTGCTCATAAATTTATTTTTTCCAGGAAATATTTATATAAACTCTTTACTGTGAGATATGGTGTTCAGTGACATAACTTCTCTTATGCGTTGTTCTGTTTTGTTCTTTTAATTGTTTGGTTTTAATAAAAAATGTGGGTTCCTCTTTGTACAATTTGTTATGTTAATTTTATGGTACGTCATTGTAAAGTGACACAATTAATACTTGTTTAACATTAAGGATACTTATTATGTTTAAAAATTAATTTAGTTAAAAGTTAGTTTAGTTTTAAAATTAGTTTTAATTTTTTTTATTGGCTGACATTTTATTCTCTCCAGTGTAGGCTTGGTTTTAAAGTTGCTACACATTTATGTTAGTTGTATACTTAGTTTTAAAATTTTCTATACATTTGTGCTTCTTTATTTATGTGAATTGTATTTAATATTTATATGTTAGTATTTTTTTTAAATAACGAATATTTTTATATTGAATGTCTATGTATTTGTGTTAATTCCTTTTTACATTTTATATTAGTATCCAATATTTATATGTATTTTATATTTATATTTATATTTTGTATCTTTGTTGTAGGTTGTATTTGTATCTCTCTTTGATATATTTATATGTATATATGTGTTTGTATTAAAATTATATGTATTTACATTTTGTTTTTGTATCCCTATGGAATATTTATTTATTCATTTGTATTTAGTATTTTTTTTTACGATTTTGTTTATACTTTGTATTTTGGTATTTCTGGTTTAATTTTTAGAAATTAAGGGAGTTGACTTGCAGTTGATGGATGAAAAAGTGGTATTGGGTTGCATGGGAATTCATGCACGCTCTTTAGAACATGTCTGTGATGCGAAGAAAAAGCATGTTTCATGCATGCTCTTTAGAACACATGTGTGATCCGAAGAAAGAGTATGTTCACATTCTTGTGCTTG
>ML794065.1:63112-73192 GCA_009831015.1 Picea engelmannii
AAGAGAGAGAGGGAGAGAGGGAGGGTTAGGGGGAGAGAGAGGGGTGAGAGAAAGAGATAGGGGTGGGGGAATAGAGAGAGGGATGGAGGGAGAGACAAAGGAATGAAGGGACGCAGGGAGAGTGTGATAGAGAATGGGAGAGATAGGGGGAGGGGAGAGAGAGGGAGGGAAGAAGGGAGTCAGAGAGGGAATGGTAGAAAATATAGAGGGAGAGAGAGAGAGAAAGAGAGAGAGAGAAATTGGGTGTGAGAGAGGGACATATAAATATAGAGGGGTGGGGGGGAGAGAGAGAGAGATGTAACGACCAGTCATTATGACTACAAGCAAAGTAGAAAGTGCGATTTATTTATTTATTTATAAACAGGATGACACCGACGATTACAGGTAGAAAAAACACCTGATGGTGAGCACCACACCCATAGAATAGGTAACAAACAACTATGACTCCACGCACTATCGCAAGAGAAGATGGGTGAAATATGCGTAAAACAACAAGGAGAAATGACTACCCTCCCGACGCAAACATGAGCATGCCTACAAGCTAAGGGACAAGATTTTCAATCCTGACACAATAGCCTTGACAACCAATCACTAGAACCTCTAACGCGCACAACCGAACGCATGAGGGAATTACCATGAAAGCGCCAAAAATAACTACAATGAAAAACACCCACAACAGGCAGCATGGGCTTACGCCAAGTTATCATTCGCCTCTACTCATTAGTGCACACAATGATCCCCTCATCTGGAATCATGTCGTCGCCAGGAGATAGGAGCGAAAGTAACTAATGCGCAACACGACACATCTAGATCAATATCGCAGAAGGATTCAACATGTCAGGAGACCAAAGGAACTGTCGAGCCACAGGACGACTGACCCAGGCCCCAATCGACCAGTCCATAATACGCAAGGAAACCTGACTACCATAACATTCCTACAACAAAATAAATTATTGTGCCACGAATTCTGTTGTAGCATACGACTCCCCGTACACCTTAAAATAATCATAACCAATAATTATCTTAGTGTAACTATCTTCCAAATACAACATCGGAAGGGTAGTTTCCTAAAGAGGAATTTGTTGTCTTTCAACTGGACAATTAGGAAACCTTCCTTTAAGATAATATAATATTGTTGTCTACTAGATCTAGGATGATATCATATGAAGGGTTGTCTAGCATAACAATATCAATATAATAACATTATCCAACATATAAATGATGTCATCACTAAAAACATTATCTATGTGTACATAAATCACAACCATTATCTCATTATCTCAACACCAGAAATATCGCAATCATTAACTCACTATCATGATCTCACTACGCTTAAATGTTATCCATACCATTATATCAATACTGGAAATATCGCAATCATTAAATCACGATCACTAAAAATATAGCAAGGGATAATTTGCGATCGTGAAATTGCTATCAATATTCGAATTTGTCCTCTTTTAAGTAAAACTCGATGTCTCTTGAAGGTCCTTGCCGAAATAGTTTGATACATTGATGTTGTTGATTTGGCGTATGGTATCACAGTCTACTAAATACATGCGAATGTGGAGCTAACAGGATAATCAAAACGCATAGTTTCATAATGCTATCCCCAATACTGAAACACCAAAGGATGTTGACTAACATATCCCTCATTGACCTAAATGATGACATTACACATACAACGGTGTCTTTCAATTGTAAATTAAAGGAATTGCTAACCTACAGAGAAAAGCGTAGTACACAAGATGAGTTACTTGTTGTCTGGAAACAAGATGAAATGTAGTCTAAAAAAAGTATTGAAACAGTCTATTAAATCCCTTTTACAGGAAAAACCCAGTAAATTGCCCAGGGACGTAGACATTAAATGAGGGAATCATGGAGTAATTACATTATCAATATGGCGTAGATATAAATATATGTTCACTGCCTAAATTATGCAATTCGTGTCCGAATGTTTCTGTAACTCCGATTAGTCCCTGGATGTTTTATTCCTCCAAAGAAATCATTGCCTAAATCTATAGCTTGGGTATCGCTGTTATGCACTATTTAAATCTATTAACTTGGGATGTCATCTAAATATAAGTGCTGTCATACAAATGGATCGCTATCTCATCTATTCTTATAAAGATGTAGTAACACATCATCATACACCCAACGCATCATATATCCCAACGCAGGTAATAATTAATGACAACAGATTCAATGCAGGTAATAAATAAATGCAAACGCATTTGAAGCAGGTAAACAACCACAGATTTCAGTCTTAAAATTGCCAAAATCCCCAGGTAAACAACCACGAATTTCAGTCTTAAAATTGCCAAAATCGCCAGGTATAACCAATAGTTGTCCAATAAAAATAAAGTTTGTTGTCTATATAAATAAAATAATTTAATTGTATATCTGGTTACCTCTGTGGTCACATGGCATGTTTCAATTGATGTAAATAAGTATCAATTTCACAGTCAGCCTTACATGTAAAAATTTGTGTCAATGAATATTAAGTTAGTTGTCCATTCATAAGTTTAATGTATATTAAATCGCTTCTTTGGACACTAATCTGCTTCTATGATATTTAAATTTGCAGAGAGTCTACCAATCAAAAGTGGGGTGAATTGTGGAGTAAGGTTGGGCTTGATGCCAATAAAATCGAGGAGCAGGAGAAGTAAAAAAAAATGAGAATCACAGAGTTAAGTATTCCAAGATACGTCGAGTTGATAAATTGAGGAAGGACAGAGAAAAATGAAAGGATCAACCTATGAGAAAAATGAAGAGGATGAACTCATCAAACGCAGAGATCAATCATTAAAAACGCAGAGGAATAATTCATTAAAAATTAATAGGATCATCTCATTAAACATAGAGATCATCCACTAAAAACGCAGACGAATAGCTCATGAAAAACATAGACTTAACTTGCTAGGAGAGGTAATGAAAACACAGAGTTACTTCACTAGGAATGCATCAAAATGCAAAGGTCAAGCGTAGAGGATAATAAGCGGTTCACCGACGGAAAGGAAAAAAAATCATGGAGGTAATCAATCGCAACAGGGCGCAAGAAAAGCCATCAAACGAAAACAATCAACAGGGGTAGAAAGTTGGGAAACAACATTTCCTCATCATCCACACACAGAAAAGAAAGGCATTAGAATCTATAGGTCACTATGCACCAAAGTGATAATCGTTGATTCGGCTCATGACCGACTTCTTAGGTGTGGACTGATGAACTAGGGATGAGGACAAGGACCAGGAATAAAATCTTCATAAAAATCAATTAAAATCAATAGGAAAGTCATGACATTCAGGGATTGAATGCCAAGGGAGTCAAGTCAAGTGGCGAGGTTAAGGCTATGGGGAAATTTAAGCTCTAAATTAAAATTCTAAGTCAAACACATTATTTACATAGTTAAAAGTACAGAGATTAAAGTGTAAAGTCAATAATAGTCTACCATACTGAATAAGAGCATGTGTACCGTAGCCCAAGCCATCCACTCTAATTCATTGTCCCGTGCTCCATGCATCTCCCGCTTGTCGATCGATGAGACTTCACTGGTTCCTCCCAACCATTGCTAGGGGTACTCTTCTTCCCCCTTATCCCCACAAGCCGAAAAGGGGCCACGCAAATTGAACCAGATAACAACTAGCTCCCATCTCAAATCGCAAGATTGAGCTACCACTCCTCATTGAGTTGGGTATCTCAACTTGCACAAGATAAGTCAATCAAGTCTAAAATTCTGTAGCATAACATTACACATAACATAAGAGATCCATCCTTCTCCTCCTCCCTCCTTTACATATAATTTATAAGTCACTTCTTTCCCAAATTTCCATTTAATTTATTGTTCAATAATTTAATTCATAAAAAATCCTCCCCGTACATGTGTCACCCATCCCCTTCATTGCACCAAAAATTAATCTCATTAATTATTTAATTAATCCTATTTACCTCACCCACCTAAAATCATTTCTAGAATCGCTCTTAGGTGTCCCCATATTCCCTTACACAATTTAGTGACTTTCCCCCTTACTAATTTACTAGTTGAGTTCAATTTAGAAAGTTCTTAAAGGCAAGATTCCTTGCTAAGTTGGTCATTCTACTTTTTCCTTATGTTTCTCTTTTTCTTTATGTTTTCCCCTTTTTCCCTTGGTTTCCTAATTCTTTTAAATTTCCCTCTTTCCCTTTTTATCTAAACTCAAATTATTAAGTGTAGAAAATTATCTTTTTCTCCTTTCTCTTTTTAATTAATAAATTTTAATTAGCATGTTTAACAAAAAAATCATTTCTTTTCTTTTAAATTTTAAATCCCTCAATCATTTGATTTTAATAATTTAATCAAGTTTCTTACCAAAAATAAACTTAATGATGATTATTATTATTTTTACTTTTTACCAAAAATATCACATTAGACCTAGATTTTAATTTTCGAGGTTGGGAGACATTTTATTAGGGAAATTGTGTTTAAATATTTCTTATCGTGTTATATGTCCTAAGGCCATATAGGTTTATTCTCTTATTAGTTAACAATGTGGCATGCCCTTCAGAACGCACTAGGTGCTCCAAGGGTGCCACTCACCTCATTTTGTTTCCCTTGCACATCGTGCCCTTCAAGACGCACTACGTTCTCCAAAGGTGTCACTCGCCTCTTTTAATTTTTCTTGGGCGGTGTTCCCTTCAGGATCAACTATGAGCTCCAAGGGTGCCACTCACCTCTTGAATTATTTGGTAGACATCAAAAACCGTTAGATTCAATACTCCACCAGGTGATCTTATAGGAGACTAATGGCCTCTAAGGAATAAGGCCCATGCCTTATTGCGTGCCCCTTAGAATCATCATGAGCGACTGTCGCAGTCTTCCCTCATGACATTGTGGGTCTTATCGAGCTAGGTAATCGTTCATCTACAGTTTGAGTCACGATAGAAGTTCCATTAGGATGTGGAAGGGATGTTATCCACACATCTCCCTCAACGCCTTTGGTAGTCATGCGTGACCCCTCTACTCCACATGTGAATCTGGTCGGTAAGCTATCGTCATCCTGCATCATCAACGGATCATGTGAGAAATAAAATCCATAATCATAACATCTAATCAGATGCACATAGGTCATATATACAACAATCAAACCCCAATAGTCCACTCCCTGACTCAGTCCAGAGTCCAAGGGTCTCATCGATGCCTCTGCATCCTCGAGGTACAAAATCCTACATACTCAGGAGAACCGAGTCAATAACACCTATCTATATCAATACAACAAAGTAACATGTCATCATATCCATAATGCCTCGTATGATAATCAAATGCCCAATAGTATAATAATCTAGATCACTTCCAAGCAAGTGTCCTCAAAGAATAAGTTTGCTCAAGGCGGGCAAGAGTGGGATGTTACATACAACCCCTCTTGGTCTAAAATTTGTCCCTAAGTTTTCCAGTATATAAGTGCCAAAATAATGTGTATCATAGTATCATAAGTCTATCTATCCAAAAAAAATGGAAACTGATGGTGCATATCATATGCATCCTCTTAGGTCGCCGAGTGCGGACTATAGTTGTCCCACTGGACCTTGACCTCATCTATTGTTCGACGTCATAGTTGTTGAATGCGATGATCCAGGATGCGGATCGGCTCAACCGTGAGCGCACACTCGTCCAACACCCGCAAGGTGCTCAAGTCAAAACATTTGTAGAATAACTAATCATAAAGTCTCAAACGGAGACGTGAAATGCATTATGCATACACCTCAAAATTAGGCAAGGCTAGTCATTATGCCACAAGCCTCTCTTTTCCACAATCTCGTAGGATCCCATGAACATAGGAGATAGTTTAGCCCCTTTTCCAAACTTGATCGAACTCTTATGGAGTTTCAACCGCAAAATACTCGATCGTCACATTGGAACTATGGTTGACACGATGCACATTGACAGAACTCTTTTGTAGATCCTGCACTTCCTTGATCCTTTTTATTATAGTCTATATTTAATCTTCCATTTCTTGGATCGCTTCCAGTCCCATGAGGGCCCTATCGTCAAGTTGATCCCAACTCAAAGGAGTCCAACACGGTTGACCATAAAGAAACTCGAAGGGCGCCATTGTAATCATGCTTTGGTAATTTTTGTTATAAGCAAATTCTACCCGTGCCTAGAACTCTTCCCAATGCTTATATTGGTCCATCACATACATGCGCAACATGTATTCCAAGGTCTGTCGGTCTGCATGTCCATCTTCGGGTGATACATAATACTAAAGTTAAGTTGGGTTCCCAAGGCCTCTTGGAAACTATTCCAAATCATCTAGTAAACATCAATCCTTGATCGGATATAATCTTCTTAGGCATGCCATGAAACCTCACATCTCATTGATGAAAACTCTATTTATGTCAGGTTCATAATACGTTGTACGCACAGGAGTAAAATGAGCATTCTTTGTTAGAGTGTTGAGTACCAAAAAAATCGAGTCGTGTCTCCTTATCGTCAGTGGAAATCCAACAATGAAATCCATCGAAATGACCTCCCATCTTGATTCCGAAATAGTGTGTGGTTGTAGTAGTCTTGTTGGATGTCTATGTTCAGCCTTCACCTGCTGACATTCTAGACATCTAGCCACATAGCTCACTATGTTTTCCTTCAATCTGTTCTAGAAGAATAAGGGTTTAAGGTTAGCCCTCATCTTTGTGACTCTCGGGTGAGCCATGTACACTACTATGTGAGCCTCATTTAGGATCGAACTCCTCAACTCGTCGTTCGGTGGTACATAAAGCCGATTTTTAAACCTCAATAATCCATCTTCATCAAACGTAAATGCTTCAAATATTGGTACCATCATTGTGTTTTGTCCGATAAAATCCTTGACCTCTTTGTACCAGTCATTTTCGCGTGGTAAAGTTAGAATTCTTTCACGTAGATTTGTCTGAAGCGGCAACACCAAAAAGATGTGTGGTCTTCGACTCAATGCATCTTCCACTCGGTCCGTTGTTCCTTTTATGTAAGTAATCTCGAAGTTGTACTCACTAAGCAATTCTAACCAACGTCGTTGTGTAGATTTCTACATTAAAATATTTGAGTTAATCCTTTTTATTACTTGAGCCCAACTACATACCAAAAAAGTATGATAAATATCCTCTCTTTGTTGTGAGAATGAAGAAATATGCATCCTCTTAATGTGTTTTAATCCTTTCATATTTGGGTTGTCTATTGGTAAAGGAAAGATTTCGGAGTATACCTCCAACAAAATATGTATTTGTGAATCCTAGAATGATTCCACTATATCATCTTTTGATTTATGGAGAAACTAGGAGTTTGAGTTGAAAATCTATATAAATATTTGCACCATATTCATGGACAAGTGGGGGTATGGTATGATGATACTTCCACATCATGCCTTATTCTTAGGATAGTGGTAATAGTTTTCTTGGGTTAGGGGGAATTATGAGTAATTATACTAAAATTCATATATTATGATGAAAGACATGAAGCCATGTTTTTTAATGAAAGGTAAGAGAATGAAAACACATCCTCCTCATCTCAATCTAAAAAAAAACATCTTAGGGCTAAGAAGACTATAGATAGATGAAATCATTTTAATCCTTAGATGGAGGATTGAAGAAGGAATGAAATTTGTAAATACATGATGTCATCCAAGCCGTTGGGGTCACCAAATATTCAATTGCATTGTCTTGTTCCAATATAAGAGCTAGTTGAATTAATCAAAATCATGGTAGATGCTAAATTTATGATCTTAATTGGCTTCCCTTTGAATTATGTAGGGCTATTTAGGAATCCACTCATCAAATATGCTCATGGTTTACAAAGAGGCTCATAGATCCTTATGAAATATTATTAATTAAGAATTATTGAATTAATATCAAAGATGAGTAACCCAAAAAAAATAGATAATTTGAGAACCTTAATGATTTTTGATGTTTATCCCTATCAAATTAATTTAATTATCATAAAAAAAAATTTAAAGTGTATTGAAATTAAAAAATAACTATTATGAAGGAATTTCAAAATATGAATTAAAATTAACTAGACTTAAACCAATAACTATGTAGATTATGTAAATTGAGGACTTGTGGGAAATTTTAATGTAAAAAACATAGTTGTTCAAAATAGAACCTCATTATTTAGTTATATATTGGTTTTCCCACTGTTTATATTTAGGGTTGATAATATGAGGACGGCTCAAGATCTCGAGCAGATTCAAGGCATGTGAGTAATTTTAAACTACAAAACAGATCAAAATAAATCCTCATTATTTAATTATATATTGGTTTTCAAGCGGATTCAAAATAAATCCTCATTATTTAATTATATATTGGTTTTCAAGCGGATTCAAGGCACGTAAGTAATTTTAAACTACATAACATAGTTGATCAAAATAAATCCTCATTATTTTTTGAACTATTTATATTGAAGAGGATTGATAATATGAGCAGGGCTCAAGACCTTGAGTGAAAGACCTCGAGTAAATTTATTTGGTACGATATTCTTCATACTCCTTCCATCCTTACAACTCACTTTCTCTCATATCGTGTGAGGGTCATGATTGATTGATAACATAAAGGTTTATTTTTAAATTGTAAAAATTAATTGATAACATAAAGGTTTATTTTTAAATTGTATAAATTATGGTTTTATAGGATACTTTAAAGTCCCACCACGTTCTTTTAACTAGCCATCCTATGTTTAACTTTATAAAGATTTTGGAGAAAAATAAATTTCGAGTCATCTTATGTTTAACTTTATAAAGGAGAAAAATAAATTTCCATAATGTGGATTTTATTAGGAAATTTCCATTGTGTAGATTTCTACATTAAAATATTTGAGTTAATCCTTTTTATTACTTGATCCCAACTACATACCAAAAAAGTATGATAAATATCCTCTCTTTGTTGTGAGAATGAAGAAATATGCATCCTCTTAATGTGTTTTAATCCTTTCATATTTGGGTTGTGTATTGGTAGAGGAAATATTTTAGAGTATACCTCCAATAAAATATGTATTTGTGAATCCTAGAATGATTCCACTATATCATCTTTTTATTTATGGAGAAACTAGGAGTTTGAGTTGAAAATATATATAAATATCTGCACCGTATTCATGGACAAGTGGGCGTATGGCATGATGATACTTCCACATCATGCCTTATTCTTAGCATAGTGGTAATAGTTTTCTTGGGTTAGGGGGAATTATGAGTAATTATACTAAAATTCATATATTATGATGAAAGACATGATGCCATGTTTTTTAATGAAATGTAAGAGAATGAAAACACATCCTCCTTTATTAGATTTTGGAAAGGAAGATAATTTTGGTGTTTGTTTTCTTGGATTATGCACAATTATGAGTAATTGTAGATAATTTCATAGATTGTATTGAAATAAATGATGTTATGTGCTTTTAAATGAAAGGAAAGATATTTTCAAAGGAACAAGTCCTCCTCCTATAGTGGACATTTTCCTTGTGTCTCTTAGGTTAGAGACTAGAAACTGCTCTATTTTATGAATGAGGAAAACAAATTCTAAAATAAGATACATTGTCTACCTTTTCTAAGTTTTGGTCTTTTTAGTTGGAATAAAATAACATAAATAGGCACGAACTCACAATTTTATGTTGTTTAAATTGCATTTCTAAATGCATAAATGGATTCAACTTGTTGAAAAACCCCTAAGGCACCTAGATTATGCAAACTTATACACTCAGATCTGCAAGTCAAATACTTTTTCACCGAATTTCCAACAAAAATAAACAGAAATCCCAAAGGAAAAAAGGTAGAACTTTTAGACTACCACAATAATAAACTCAATAAAATCATTTAATCACTTCGTAAAGGAAGTGCTAATCATTAATCCAATTCTATTGTAGGAAATAGAATCATGCATTATAATCCAATTTGAAAATTTGACGACTCCCATTTATGAATTTGTGAAGAGCGTATTTCTTAAAGGTAATTTGAGAAAATCTTTATTAATCTTATTTTTACTATTTTGAAAAATTCCATACAACATTGACATGATCATCTTATTAAACCTAAATTTAAGCATGTCCATACAATTCACAACATTAACATGATCATCTTATTAAA
>ML794065.1:92292-104546 GCA_009831015.1 Picea engelmannii
CTCTCTCTCTCTCTCTCTCCTATTCCGAACAAAATAATGTGCACATGCTCCTACTTAGGAATGCACAAGTGTTCTAAAGAGAATGTGCACATTCATTTGCACCTAATTGCCATTTTTTTTACTATCAACTTCGTGTGAGAGCCTTTACCTTCTATTAATTAAACCAAAAATACTAAAATAGAAAGTATAAAAGACAATCATAAACACAAATGCTAAGTACAAATAAATAAACATTCCATAGAAATACAATATAAAATACAAAAACAAAATATAAACACATATAAATTCGTTAGGAAAACATATATACATATACATATAAATAGATATTCCATGCAAATACAACATATAACATAAATATAAAATATAGATATAAATACAAAATACATACAAGCACATAAAAATTCCATACAAATATAAAATGTAAAAATACATTCACACAAATACATAGATGTTTAATATAAATTACAAATAAAATACATAATATAATTTACATAGATATTTAATATAAATTACAAATAAAATCCATAGATATTTAATATAAAGTACAAATAAAATACATACATTTTTAATATAAATTACAAATACTATCCATAATATAAATAATATAAATAGACATTCCATAAAAATACAATATACAACACAAATATAAAATATAAATATAATTATAAAATACACATAAATATTCCATACACATAAATATTCCACACAAATATTAAATATAATTATAAAATACACATAAATATTCCATAAATGTAATTATAAAATACACATAAAATATCCAGATCCAACCTCCTCATCTATCACAGGGTTCTATAACCAGACACGCAAGAAAACACACAAATGACTCGGACGTCCAAGAAAACACACATGACTCAGACGCACAAGAAAACGGGCACACACAGGGGAAGCGCTTCCAACACCATAAATAAGAAAACACACAAAGGACTCAAACGTCCAAGAAAACAACACAGGACTCAGATGCACAAGAAAACGGCCACACAGAGCGGAAGCGCTTCCAACACCATAAATAACCGATAGAGGTGGAAGAGGAAAATGGGCTGAAATTGTAGAAGATTTAAACTCTATATAGATATATATGTTGCTTTTCCCACTGCCACTTCCATCAACGGTTATAAGACAGGGTAAGCGCGCTCCTTTCTTTCAAACACTTCATTCAACGGCTATACGACAGGGTAGGCGCGCCCCTTTCTTTCCAACCCAACTCTATCAGATGAAAATTTCTTTTGGCTATCCCTCTCTTGTAAAGCGGTTCTTAGCAAAGAAAGCCAAATTGCTTTAACTCCGTTTCTTTTTTGTCAGTCTCCCTCCAACCAATTGTTTAATGCAGATTGGACAAATCATATAATATGGGAGCGGCGTCCCTCTCATTCTAAACTGATGTCGACCAGATGAGACCAAATGCATGTGAAGACCTCACTCTTTTAAACCAACCCACAACAAATAAACACATATTGTGTTTATCTTTGGTATATTTATCCAATATGGTATATCTTTACAACTATATAGTTATTTTGTAATAAAATGATTTTCGAGGAGGTTAATTCTATTTATATATTTAAAATTACAATTTCGACCGTAAACGAAAATAATTTAATAAAATTATATAACCAAAATTTTATAATAATTAAAAAAAAATCCAAATCATATACTATTTATCTTTGTTAAACATTTTATAAATAAAATAAATTATAAAGGTTTCATTTGATAAGTTTGTAAAGTTAGAATAGCTTTCTTAAATGGCACACCATACCACCATAATCAATCACATATGTCTATGTATGCATTTGTTCATTTCTACCAATCACCATAATTTACTATAAGGAATGAAACTTCACTTTTTAATGCATGTTGATAATTTGAAAAAAACTGTTGGTTGCTGGTGATATTAAAGCTTGGCTTATATAGTGACTTGTACTATCTCATGTATTTATATTTAGGGATGGATATAGTTGTACTATAGAAATAAATTATAGAAATGAAGATTTTGATATCTTTTTTAATGGATACATATTAATCTTTTTAACAAATTTTAGTACTCTTGGGTGATGCCAAATTTATTTGATTTTTAGTTGATATAGAGAAAATTGTGTTGTCTTAGGGACTTTGGTTCATCTATAGCATTCCAAGGATTTATTGACATCATTAATATCCCCAAAGTAAGGGATGAGTTTATCTATCTCAAGTGCATCCAAGATTCACTTGTATGACCATTTTTCTCTTGATAAAAAGTTTTATCGAATATTATTTGTCTTGATTGGCTTTCTCTTTTTTATAGGAAGAGGAGAGGCATTGAGATATTCCATGTCACTTGTAATACACACAAAAAAAAATATTGACTTAAACATTTTATTCCTCATCGTTGATTTCTCATTTGGATCATTTTTATACTTACATATTTTATATAAATTGAAAGAAAACACCATATACATCATGGTACTATTTTTGTGTAGGGAAATTTGTGTACCATTTACATATTAATGTACTTGTTGTAAAACAAATGCATTTACTTTTTAGTTAATGTAGTAAAATATGTTTAAAAGGAGTATTAGTTTTTCACAAAATTTGTATGTTGTTTTATTACTTTTGAAGTGTTGAGGTGTGTGATAATTTCTATTAAATACTAAGGAAAGATATATTATTTGATTTGAAATTAAGTGCATGAATTATAATTAATTTTCCAAAATACCATGCTGATCTAACCCTCCAAAATATCATGGTGATCCCTTGACACATGGGAAGAATTAGCTCCACTAGATCATGGGGTTTGTAGTCAAGTGGAGCTAATCTTTGTTATTGGTGATCCTAATATGGGAAAATTCTAAAAGGTTATGGAAAATTCCTAACATTGTGGCATAGAGTCCTAGATCCTACTCTTCTAATTAAAGTTGTAGTTGGTTCTTGACTAGTGATTAGACCATAAATAAAATAGGTTTATTAAAAAATTTCATTTCTTGAAAGGTTTTTCTTTGAAGCTTTAACAATATTTTTCTGGTGAATGAGTATCTCCTTATGTTCCCAAAAATCCACATTTGTAGTTAATTGCTTCTCCCTCCGGTATATGGTATATTCTTCATTTCTTAATGAAAATTGTTACCAATATCATTTGAATCATCTACATAAAGCCTATACTAGAGGAAATTTAGTAAATAATCGCAAATCATAAGGAATAAGATCAAGGTAGAATATGAAAATCCCTATTAAAGAGCTTCGATAACATTAGCTTCATAAACCATTTTTTTCTCTAGGGTTCTATATGTACTCCATAAACCATGGGATAATATCAATAGATGCAACTTACTGCTAACCAATAAATAATTATGTTAAATAGTTAAACAATGAATCAACAATCATTCAAAATTATACCTTGGAAATTTCCTACAAGTACTCCCAAAGATGACACCAGAGAGACTCTCATATGCATCAATACATTTTCACCATGTGAACCAAAAGATATCTTTATAAATTATGAGAGATCTAATTTGTTGTCTTTTGTTGGAACTTTTGTCTCCAAATTTATTGCAAGATTTCCAAGGTCAACACTATCTCTATCATAGGTTTTCAACTTTGTAGTGGCCTTAAATTGATGCATCATTCGTAGAGAGATAGGAGTAAATATTTTGAAGAATCTATTGGGGGTTCTTAAGGGGTCATCAAAATATTTAATTATGAGGGGAAGAGACACCTTTCAATGGATTCTAGTTCCTATTGTGTACATGAAAGAAAGCATTGAAAAATCTAATCAAAGAACTTGATAATTGATTTAATGGATTACTAAGTAAACTATGAAATATAACTCGTGATGCATGACTTGGGATAAGAATTATCTAAAATATTTGAGTTTTAGATGTGAGAAATTTTTTTGTACTTATATCCTCAAGAAGACAATCCAAGACTGTCGATGTTAAGCCTCAGAAATATCCATAAGAGATGTGCCAAACTTGATAATAAATAATGATCATATTTATCTTTTGTGCCATTTGCACTTCCCATTTATTTGAATTACTTCATTCAATTCAAATATCTATCTCTATTGTAGTAACATGGCTCCTAAATTTTTGTATACCACTTGTTGAGAATAAATCTTTGTAAGGAAATGTATCAAAATTCTAGTTAAGGGAATAGTATCATAAAGGATTTGTACATTATCACAAATCTTCATAAGAATAATATCAACTATCCAACCAATAAAAGACACCAAAACTGACACAATATGTGTCAAGGCCTCTTTAGTATCATATTGTTTATTTTCTAAGCCAAATTTGATAGAATCCAAAGAAACCTATTAATGAAGTATTTCTTAATGAAATGTAACTAAAAACTTGATTCCCAAAAGGCCTTGTTTTTGGTACTATGTAGATTTACTAATATGTTTATAAAGTTGCTAAACCATTTTTGTTCATGAGTATCTCAGTGACTTTGAGTTCCTTTTCTATCTCTTGTGTATCACTAAAAGAATATGTATTTGAAAAATTAGATAAATGGTGTTAGCGCCAATTCTTGCAAGGGGGTGTTTCTCTCTGATTTTAGACCCTTGGTGTAAATGTGTAGAAATGGGGTTTAAAAAACCATGAAATGCATTTTATTCAAAGGCCGCAGGCATGAGCGCCAAGAACATCACATAGAAGAAGTCCATTTCGGGCTTAAAATCAAGCGAGCGGACATTTTGTTTTCAACAGCGAGGATCCATAGATGGAGAAGATCGACGGTCATTGGGTAAGCGTGAGTCACAGAGTTGCACGAGGTTTAGCGCATGGGCTCATCTCTTATGGCCAAATTCACAAAATGATCATGGTCATCTAATCCAGTCGGGACACATGGCGCTTGATCAGGCTCAATCGCGATTTCGACTACCGAGACTTCGAAAGACATGGGGTCTCTCATCCATTGCATTGGGAAACTATGAAATGTGAAATGATTAGCCAATTTGGCATTTTGGCTACAGGGACTTCAAAAGATAGGGGGTTGCTCTTCCATTACATTGGGAAACTCTGAAACGCGAAATGATTAACCGTTTCAGCATTCCAGCTACCGGGGTTTTGAAAGACAGAAGGTCGTTCTTCCCTTGCATTTGGAATCATCGAAACGTGAAATGATTAGCAGTTTCGACATTCCGGCTATCGGGGTTTTGAAAGACAAAAGGTCGTTCTTCCCTTGCATTTTGAATCACCGAAATGCGAAATGATTAGACGTTTCGGCATTCCGGCTATCGGGGTTTTGAAAGACAGGAGGTTGTTCTTCCCTTGCATTTGGAATCATCGAAATGCGAAATGATTAGCCGTTTCAGCATTCCGACTACCGGGGTTTTGAAAGAAAGGGGGTCATTCCTCCACTGCATCTGGAATCGCTGAAATGCAAAATGCAAAAGAGCCTTTAGTGTTGGGCCCATGATCCTAGCGCCAGGGTCGTATAGAGGATGACCAAAGAAAGTAAGCACTCAAGGCCAGGTTTTTTCGATGGAAAAATGATTGTGTCCATCGGTTTTTTAAAGTCGATCCAATCGTTGATCCTGGAGGGTTGTTTCATAAGTTTGGGCACCAGGAAATTTGAGGGTAGGGGAAGTAGGAATCCCCGAAAGAAAAAATGTCGAAAAACCTTTGGAGAGAGGCACTAGGTCATGGCCATGGGTTACATTGATGGCGGTGCCAAAATAAATGGAGGATAGACTCCAAGCCTTAGGGAGCAGGCTCATGGTATTCTCCTAAGAATATCATCTCGGCCACTCCTTGGGGAAGCAGTTAATGAAAATCGAGTAGGTATATGAAACCTCAACTCGAGCCATGAATGGAAGGTATGGGAGGCCTGGAGCAATCAGCCTGTGGTACCATTGTATGCAAGTCCCCCTGCAAGAGCCATGCTAAGTTAAGGTGGCATCCAACGAAGGAATTTCGTCCAGGTTTGACTGAAGAGACGCCAGGCCATAGAGGTTCGAACACGCCTCAGCTGGGTGAATTTTTCTGAGTATATATACTCAGTTTTTCTACTTTTGTAAGGATGGATGGTAGAGCAGAGCTTCCGACTGTAATGTTTTAATGAAGCACTGGTTTTCCAGGCTATGTATATGCATATGAAATTTTCTTGTTCAATGTAAGGCAGTTCTCTTTTTCATCTGGTTTCGATATCATACTAAAGGGGTTCATTATTGATTGATTCACATCAATCATTGTAACTGTGTTATGATAAAGGATTTATTATAACTCTGTTATGTTCTTTTAGTGTTTCTTCTTTTGAATATAAGAGATTCTTGTGCTCAAGTTTTCTTCTACAGGCTATTAGAAGCTCCATGCCTACAACAGACCTTCTCATTTCCTCACAGAAGTCTTCCTTCTACTCACCCTTATTACAACTTACTGTCTGAAGTTAAACCAAGACCTCATCTGCTTATGCATGCCTGGCCTAGTTTCTGAGTTAGAACGATATTGTTCTGAGTTTACTTCCATTCATCACCTATTTATCAACAAATAGTGACATAAACTGATGGGCTTTAGGCTTACTCTTGATTCAATCCAAGAGTGACTTCTGACACCAACATTTATGGCACTGTTGTCGGGGACGAAGTTGAAAATTTTCCCTGGGATCAAATGACATCGAGCCTCTGATTCTGAAGGTGCATCAGGCATCAGAGCCCTACGCGATAGCTACTGTGCACCTGGCGACTCCATTGTGATGACTCCACTGTGGTGAACCTGTTGTTTTAGTTGTGGCTTCTAGAGGTAGACACATGTGGTCCCATCCGCATTTGCCTCTAGCTACACCTGAAGTTGATCCAAAGGTGAATATCAGAAAAGGAAAGGCCTCTGAAGGAGAAACTTCCACCGCTGAACCAGTTAATTTTCCATCTCCTTCTATAGAAATTCAGTTTTCTTCTTCTCAGCTTCCTAGCAGACCTTTTTCTGAAGTTTCCCATTTCCTGAATTTAGGAAGTGTTCCTGCTGAGTTTTCCTCTCTTGGTCTGGGATTAGAGAGAGAAATCCTTGTCACTCCCCTCTCCCCTGAAGCTGTACCTTGGCATAGACCCAGGACCACAAAATATTTCCCCACTCCTAGCTTTACCACCTCTCCTCTTATTATTGTTGCTGCTACTGCACAGAGAGAAGCCTCTGCTGACTCAAGCCCCTTAGCCTTCTCTCTGAATCACCCATTGTTCCCCCTTTCACCTGGAAGCTCATTTCCAATATCCCCTATTCGATATCCTTCTGCTTCAAGTTCTCCTCCACTTAATATTCCTATGGTAGGATCAAATCCCCCCATGACCAGAATGGAGGCTATAATAGCTGCTAGGTATGCTCCCCTTTTGTTACCTCAGGCTCTCAATGCCCTTCCAATAGATGGCTATCTTAAGAAGCTTCCCAAGTTTACAAGCAAAGGGGATATAGTTGCAAAAGAACACCTTGAAGCCTTTTATAGTTTTACAGATGATCATGTTATCATGCATGCAAACGTATGGATGAGGATTTTCATCCATAGCCTTGAAGGTGAGGCTAGAAAGTGGTTTAGGGCCCTGCCTCCTGGATCTATCGATGGGATTGAGGCTTTGGATAATGATTTTTTGAGATAGTGGGGAGACAAAAGAGACTTCATGTATTACATGACAGAGTTTGGGTCTTTGAAGAAATAGGAAGGAGAGTTTATCTCTGACTTCACTAAGAGATTCAATAAAATGTACAATAAGATCCCCGCTGAGATAAATCCCTCAGAAGCCTCTGCTAAAATCACTTATGCTAGCGCTTTTGATCCCGATTTCTGCCTCCTGTTGAGGGAAAGGAGAGCAGCTACTCTGGCTCACATGCAGGATGCATCCGTGTAAGTAGAATCTAACATATTGATTGTTGACCGACTCAAGAATAAGGCTGATAGAGACATATCCAGGAAGAGACATGAATCCTCCCCATCTAATTCCTCTCCCCTTCCCCTTCAGACGTATGAGGTAACTAAAGTGCTAAAATTGCTTTTGGCTAGAATGGAAAGGTGGGAGTTAGAAGGGAAGCCCATGTACAAAAATCCCCAAAATACTGATAACAGAGGATTCAGGAGGAATAGCAACAATGTTCCATAGGCTTTTCCAAGGGAAAAAATGAGCAAATACAGATATGATAAGAGTATTCAAACCCCTCTCCAAAATAAACTAATTTCTCATGAGGAAGGAGAGGAGATAGATGAGCTCAACCCTGAAATTCACTGTATTGAAGACACTTCCCCTTTTTCCCATTTGACTCAATCTGCATATGAAGAATCCCTTATGAACATCCAAATCAATGAGTTGGGTAAAGGGGAAAAGGCCAAAAACACTCCTAATAGATATCATCTCAGGTCAAAGAAGAAATAATGGAATTTTGATAGCCATGATCAACCCCTCATAGTGGAAAGGCCTGCTAAAACTGCAACAATCACTACTAAAGAAAAGAAAACTCAGAATAATTCGCCAACAAAAAAAGAACCTGTATCTGAGGTAAGGGAAGCTCCTAAGCCTCTTTCCTCCTTTATTTTTGAGCATGAAATTCAAAATATTAGAATTTCCATACCCCTCTCAGAACTAGTTAAAAATGAATATTTCAAAAGGCCCCTCTCCAAACTGCTACAATCTGAGTCCCCCCAGCCTTCCATAGGCTAAGTAAATCTTCAAGATGAAAATCCAATAGTCGTCCTAAGTCCCATGGTAGAATACAGAGATGATTCATCCCCTCCCTTCTACACATCCCTGAACATACATGATAAGGTGCTGCATAATTGCCTCATGGATTCAGGAGCTTCCCACAACCTTATGCTCAAAACAGTCATGGAAGAATTGGGACTGGAAGTGACAAAGGTTTATCATGATTTGTACTCTTTTGATTCAAGGAGGGTGCAATGCCTTGGAGTCATAAAATACTTGGTGGTCTCTTTATTTAAGCTTCCAATGAAGAGTGTGGTCATGGACATTGTAGTAGCTAATGTTCCCCCCAAGTTTGGCATGTTGTTGTCAAGATCTTGGATTAAAAATCTTGGAGGAACATTACAGATGGATCTCACATATGCCACCATTCCAGTCTTTGGAGGGGAACATAGGAGGTTGTACAGAGAAGCTCAACTGACCTAAATTGTTTGTGATGAAGTAGACCCCACCAATTATCCTATCTTTGCACTTGACACTATTTTGGGGTCTATTTTATTGCATCTCACTGATACTCTTGAAGCCCCTTTTCAAATCAGAAAGAAACCAATATTTAATCATGAGATACCTCCTCCAACCACCTCTGTTTGGAAGATGTTCTTTGACGGAGATTCATCTAGCGAAGGCGCTGGTGCTGGAGTGGTTTTTGTGTTTCCTTGTTAGGAAACCATATCCCTATCATATAAGCTATAATTTGAAGCTACCAATAATGTGGCAGAATATGAAGCTCTTGTTCTGGGTTTAAGGGATACAAATGAAATGGGAATTGAGGAGGTAGTAGTGTTTGGAGATGCTGAGTTGATAATCCAACAAGTCATAAATTCTTATCGGGCTAAGCATCCTCAGCTCAAGGGTTACAAAAATGAGGT
Source organism: Picea engelmannii (assembly GCA_009831015.1). Lineage (NCBI taxonomy): Eukaryota > Viridiplantae > Streptophyta > Pinopsida > Pinales > Pinaceae > Picea > Picea engelmannii. The sequence goes on from ML794065.1 coordinate 101,830, forward strand.
ATGGGACCTGATTGATAATTTCTTCTCATCTTTCAACATTTCTTTTATTCCAAGAGAGGAAAATACTTTGGCCGAATCCTTAGCTGTCTCAGCTAGTCTATTCAGGATCCCTCTGCCACCTAAGATCAAATATGATGTTGAGATAAGATATAGGCCATCTATCTAGTACAATATCAAGCATTGGAAGGTATTCGAAGATGATCTTGAAATCAAAAAAATTCTTTAGTTTGTCGATGAATTTTCTGCATCACACATTGATCAGGATCTTGATCTCGAAATTCACCCTCACCCTGAGATATTTTTAAATAAAATTGCTAATCACCATATTATTCACTTGCCTAGCAATCACATTTCGAAGGAACTAGTCCATATAGAAAGATTGTTTGATGGAAATGATGTGGCAGTAAAGGGTAAATTTTCAAATTGAGATGTTGATATAGCGGAGTGTAACATCGGCACACAGGAGGAGCCTAAGTTTGTCAAGTTGTCAAGCAGTTTGACCAAAGAACAGAGGGCCTAATATACCAAGTTATTAAGAGAATCTTCTGATGTATTTGCATGGACCTATGAGGACCTCAAGACATATGACACATCTATCATTGAACACAAGATCCCACTGAAGGAAGAGCCTAAGTCATTTAGGAAGAAGCTAAGACAGATAAATCCCATGTTGTTTCCTATCATGGAGAGAGAAGTGAAGAAGTTGTTAGATGCCCAAATCATCGTTCCCTTGAGATATTCTGAGTGGGTAGCTAATTTGGTCCCGGTGAGGAATAAAAGTGGAGAAATCATGCTCTGTGTTGATTTCAGGAACCTAAACAGGAGCTCAAAGAAAGACAACTATACCTTGCCCAACATGGAACACATATTGCAGAGGGTAACTGGTGCATCTAGGATATCCACGATTGATGGTTTTTCTGTCTATAATCAGATATTAGTCATGCCTGAGGACAGAGAAAAAACAACCTTCACCACTCCTTGGGGCACATTCATGTATGCCAAAATTCCTTTTGGATTAATGAATGTAGGAGCAACATTTTAGTGAGCCATGGACATAACCTTCATCAGGGAGAAAGATCAGTTTTTGGTTATCTATCTGGATGACATCACAGTCTTCTCCAGGTCTGATATAGAGCATTGTTGTCACCTGAGAAAAGTTTTCTTTAAATGATAGAGGTTTGGCCTTTCCTTAAATCCCAAGAGATATTCTTTTTCTATGAAGGAGGGGAATTTGTTAGGCCATATAGTATTAGTAGAGGGAGTGAGAATTGATCCTAGTAGAGTAGAGGCAATTCAGACCTTGTCACTTCCTAGGTCTAGAAAGGAAGTCCAGGCTTTTTTAGGGAAGATTAACTTTATGAGGAGGTTCATCTCAAATTTTGCTGAGTTGGTGAAACACATCACAACCATGCTCAGAAAGGGAAGTGAAGTAAAATGGATTTCTGAAACCAGGGAATCTTTTGTCCAAATAAAAAAGGCATTGACTAAGGCACCTGTGTTGATCAATCCTAATTATTCCAAGGATTTCCTAGTTTTTTCTTTCGCTTCTTTTGATACAGTAGCAGCGATATTATTGAAGAAAAATGAGGAAGGGTAAGAGAAACCTATTTCCTTCCTTAGTAAGGAATTAAGAGATGAAGAAATCAGGTATGGGATCATGGAGAAGAAAGCCTATGCCTTGGTGAAAGATCTCAAAAGATTTTAGAGTCTATGTCTTTCACTCAAGGGTAACTGCATACGTTCCTTCAGCCTCTGTGAAAGACATCCTTATATAGCCTGACATATATGGGAGAAGAGGTAAATGGATTGAAAAGATCCTTGAATTTGACTTGGAGATAAATCCCACTAAGTTTGTTAAAGGGTAGGGTTTAGCCAAGCTACTAGCTGAATCCAATTGCAAGGCCTTGGGGGTTAGCTTCATCAATGCTTGCTCAGAAAATCAGCAAGTTGAGTCTCTCTCTACAAGATTTCCCCATTAATGTTTCTCTCTTGAATCTCACTACATTATATAATCTATTCTCATTCAATATTCGAGAAATGCTTGTATGCACTACTAGATAACTTGATAACCTTGAACTCACGAATGGTGAGATGGGATAATTTATTATAATGATTTCACTGAAAGGATCCCAAAATATGTTTCACTTATAGATATACTATTACTAACAATATTTAAATGCAAAGACATACTACATATTGAAAAGTGGTACCTATGTTTGATAATTTCACATCGATCCATGGAAACCTTCTATAGTTTCGTGTGGTCCATATGATCTCCACCAACAATCCCTCTAGCTAGATATGGAGTACTAAGGGATACAACGTTGGTTTCATGAATCCTCAATTGGGTATTGCCAATAATGAAAGTATATGGATATGAAAAGGAGGGTTGTATCCCCCTTCTCTCTCTCTCTCCATATTTTTCTCTCCCTCTCTCCTTCCCCTGGCCCCCACCCTCTACCCCTTCCTCCCTCTCTCTCTCTCTCTCCCTCCTTCCCTCTCTATCTCTCTACCCATTTTCTCTCTCTACCTCTCTCCCTCTCTCTCCATTGATTTATATCACTCCCCCATCTCCCCCCACTCTTCCCCACTATCCCTTTCTTTATATATCTCCTTCTCCACCCCTCTCCCCATAACCCTCTCTCTTGCACACTCTCTCCCTATTTCCCTCTCTCTATCCACCCCATTGTATCTCTCCTTATCTCCCCCTCTCCCTC
>ML794065.1:125822-142042 GCA_009831015.1 Picea engelmannii
CAGTCCATAATACGCAAGGAAACCTGACTACCATAACATTCCTACAACAAAATAAATTATTGTGCCACAAATTCTGTTGTAGCATACGACTCCCCGTACACCTTAAAATAATCATAACCAACAATTATCTTAGTGTAACTATCCTCTAAATCCAACATCGGATGGGTAATTTCCTAAAGAGGAATTTGTTGTCTTTCAACTGGACAATTAGGAAACCTGCCTTTAAGATAATATAATATTGTTGTCTACTAGATCTAGGATAATATCATAGGAAGGGTTGTCTAGCATAACAATATCAATATAATAACATTATCCAACATATAAATGATGTCATCACTAAAAACGTTATCTATGTGTACATAAATCACAACCATTATCTCACTATCTCAACGACAGAAATATCGCAATCATTAACTCACTATCATGATCTCACTACCCTTAAACGCTATCCATACCATTATATCAATACTGGAAATATCGCAATCATTAAATCACGATATCTAAAAATATAGCAAGGGATAATTTGCGATCGTGAAATTGCTATCAATATTCGAATTTGTTCTCTTTTAAGTAAAACTTGATGTCTCTTGAAGGTCCTTGACGAAATAGTTTGATACATTGATGCTGTCGATTTGGGGCATGGTATCACAGTCTACTAAATACATGCGAATGTGGAGCTAACAGGATAATCAAAACGCATAGTTTCGTAATGCTATCCCCAATGYTGACACACCAAAGGATGTTGCMTAACATAATGCCTCATTCACCTAAATGTCTTTCAATTGTAAATTAAAAGCATTGCTAACCTACAGAGAAAAGCGTAGTACACAAGATGAGTTACTCATTGTCTGGAAACAAGATGAAATGCAGTCTAAAAAAAAGTATTGAAACAGTCTATTAAATCCCTTTTACAGGAAAAACCCAGTAAATTGCCCAGGGATGTAGACATTAAATGAGGAAATCATGGATTAATTACATGATCAATATGGCGTAGATATAAATATATGTTCACTGTCTAAATTATGCAATTCGTGTCCGAATGTTTCTGTAACTCCGATTAGCCCCTGGTTGTTTTATTCCTCCAAAGAAATCGTTGCCTAAATCTATAGCTTGGGTATCGATGTTATCCACTATTTAAATCTATTAACTTGGGATGTCATCTAAATATAAGTCTTGTCATACAAATGGATCACTATCTCATCTATGCATATAAAGATGCAGTAACACATGATCATACACCCAACGCATCATATATCCCAATGCAGGTAATAATTAATAACAACACATTCAATGCAGGTAATAAATAAATGAAAATTCATTCGACACAGGTAAACAACCATGGATTTCAGTCTTAAAATTGTGAAAAGCCGCAGGTAAACAACCACAAACTTCAGTCTTAAAATGGCAAAAATCGCAAGGTATAACCAATACTTGTCCAATAAAAATAAAGTTTGTTGTCTATATAAATAAAATAATTTAGTTGTATATCTGGTTACCTCTGTGGTCACACAACATGTTTCAATTGATGTAAATAAGTATCAATTTCACAGTCAGCCTTACATGTAAAAATTTGTGTCAATGAATATTAAGTTAGTTTTCAATTCATAAGTTTAATGTATATTAAATTGCTTCTTTGGACACTAATCTGCTTCTATGATATTTAAATTTGCAGAGAGTCTACCAATCAAAAGTGGGGTGAATTGTGGAGTAAGGTTGGGCTTGATGCCAATAAAATCGAGGAGCAGGAGCAGTAAAAAAAAATGAGAATCGCAGAGTTAAGTATTCCAAGATATGTCGAGTTGATAAATTGAGGAAGGACAGAGAAAAATGAAAGGATCAACTTATGAGAAAAACGAAGAGGATGAACTCATCAAACGCAGAGATCAATCATTAAAAACACAGAGGAATAATTCATTAAAAATTAATAGGATCATCTCATTAAACATAGAGATCATCCATTAAAAATGCAGAGGAATAGCTCATGAAAAACACAAACTTAAATTGCCAGGAGAGGTAATGAAAACATAGAGTTACTTCACCAGGAATGCATCAAAATGCAAAGGTCAAGTGTAGAGGATACTAAGCAGTTCACTGCTAGAAAGGAAAAGCAATCATGGAGGTAATCAATCGCAACAAAGCGCAAGAAAAGCCATCAATCGAAAACAATCAATAGGGGTAGAAAGTTGGGAAACAACATTTCCTCATCATCCACACACAGAAAAGCAGGGCATTAGAATCTATAGGTCACTATGCACTGAAGTGACGACCCTCGATTCGGCTCATGACCAACTTCTTAGGTGTGGACTGATGAACTAGGGATGAGGACAAGGACTAGGCATAAAATCTTCATAAAAATCAATTAAAATCAATAGGACAGTCGTGACATTCAGGGATTGAATGCCAAGGGAGTCAAGTCAAGTGGCGAGGTTAAGGCTATGGGGAAATTTAAGTTCTCAATTAAAATTCTAAGTCAAACACCTTATTTACATAGTTAAAAGTACAAAGATTAAAGCGTAAAGTCAATAATAGTCTACCATACTGAATAAGAGCATGCTTACCGTAGCCCAAGCCATCCACTCTGATTCGTTGTCCCGTGCTCCATGCATCTCCCGCTTGTTGATCGATGAGACTTCACCGGTACCTCCCAACCAATGCTAGGGGTACTCTTCTTCCCCCTTATCCCCACAAGCTGCAAAGGGGCCACACAAACTAAACCGGATAACAACTAGCTCCCATATCACCTCGCAAGATTGAGCTACCACTCCTCATCGAGTTGGGTATCCCAAATTGCACAAGATAAGTCAGTCAAGTCTAAAATTCTGTAGCATAACATTACACATAACAGAAGAGATCCATCCTTCTCCTCCTCCCTCCTTTATATATAATTTCTAAGTCACTTCTTTCCCAAATTCCCATTTAATTTATCGTTCAATAATTTAATTCATAAAAAATCCTCCCCGTACATGTGTCAACCATCCCCTTCGTTGCACCAGAAATTAATCTCATTAATTATTTAATTACTCCTATTTACCTCACCCACCTAAAAGCATTCCTATAATCGCTCCTAGGTGTCCCCATATTCCCTTACACAATTTACTGACTTTCTCCCTTTCTAATTTACTAATTGAGTTCAATTTAGAAAGTTCTTAAAGGCAAGATTCCTTGCTAAGTTGGTCATTCTGCTTTTTCCTTATATTTCCCTTTTTCTTTATGTTTCCCCCTTTTTCCCTTAGTTTCCCAATTCTTTTAAATTTCCCTCTTTCCCTTTTTATCTAAACTCAAATTAGTAAGTGTAGAAAATTATCTTTTTCTCCTTTTTCTTTTTAATTAATAAATTTTAATTAGCATGTTTAACAAAAAAATCATTTTTTTTTTTTAATTTTAAATCCCTCAATCATTTGATTTTAATAATTTAATCAAGTTTCTTACCAAAAATAAACTTAATGATGATTATTATTATTTTTATTTTTTACCAAAAATATCACATTAGACCTAGATTTTAATTTTCCAGGTTGGGCGACATTTTATTAGGGAAATTGCTTTTAAATATTTCTTATAGTGTTATTCGTTCTAAGGCCATATAGGTTTATTCTCTTATTATTTAACAACATGGATTTCTCTTCAGGATGCACTAGGTGCTCCAAGGGTGCCACTCGCCTCATTTGTTTTTCGTTGTGAATCGTTCCCTTCAAGACGCACTACGTTCTCCAAAGGTGTCACTCACCTCTTTTCATTTTTCTTGGGTGATGTTCCCTTCAGGATGGACTACGTGCTCCAAGGGTGCCACTCGCCTCTTGAATGATTTGGTAGACATCAAAAAACCCTGGATTCAATACTCCACCAGGTGATCTTATGGGAGACTAATGGCCTCTAAGGAATAAGGCCCCTGCCTTATTGCGTGCCCCTTAGAATCATCATGAGCGACTGTTGCAGTCTTCCCTCACGACATTGTGTGTCTTCTCGAACTAGGTAATTATTAATATACAGTTTGAGTCATGATAGGAGTGTCATTAGGCCGTGGCAGGGATGTTGTCCACACATCTCCCTCAACGCCTTTAGTATTCGTGCGTGACCCCTCTACTCCACATGTGAATCTGGTCGGTGAGCTATCGTCAACTTGCATCATCAACGGATCATGTGAGAAATAAAATCCATAATCATAACATCTAATCATATGCACATAGGTCATGTATACAACAATCAAACCCCAATAGTCCACTCCCTGACTCAGTCCAGAGTCCAAGGGTCTCATCGATGCCTCTGCATCCTCAAGGTCCAAAATCCTACATACTCAGGAGAATCAAGTCAATAACACCTATTTATATCAATACAAAAAAGTAACATGTCATCATATCCATAATGCCTCGTATGATAATCAAATGCCAGTTAGTATAATAATCTAGATCACTTCCAAGCAAGTGTCCTCAAAGAATAAGTTCACTCAAGGTGGGCAAGACTGGGATGTTACATACAACCCCTCTTGGTCTAAAATTTTTCCCTGAGTTTTACAATATATAAGTGTCGAAATAGTGTGTATCATAGTATCATAAGTCTATCTATCCAAAAAAAATGGAAACTGATGGTGCATATCATATGCGTCCTCTGAGGTCGTCGAGTGCAGACTATAGTTGTCCCACTCGACCTTGACCTCATCTATTGTTCGACGTCATAGCTGTCGAATGCGATGATCCAGGATGCGGATCGGATCAACCGTGAGCACACCCTCGTTCGACACCCGCGAGGTGCTCAAGTCAAAACATTTGTAGAATAACTAATCATAAAGGCTCAAATAGAGACGTGAAATGCATTCTGCATACGCCTCAAAATTAGGCAAGGCTAGTCATTACGCCACAAGCCTCTCTTTTCCACAATCTCGTAGGATCCCACGAATGTACGAGATAGTTTAGCCTCTTTTCCAAACTTAATCGAACTCTTATGGAGTTTCAACCACAAAATACTTGATCGTCACATTGGAACTACGGTCGACACGACGCACATTGACATAACTCTTTTGTATATCCTGCGCTTCCTTGATCCTTTGTCTTATAGTCTATATTTAATCTTCCATTTCTTGGATCGCTTCCAGTCCCACCAGGGCCATATTGTCAAGTTGATCCCAGCTCAAAGGAGTCCAACACGGTCAACCATAAAGAAACTCGAAGGGCATCATCTTAATCGTGCTTTGGTAATTGTTGTTATAAGTGAATTATACCCATGGCTAGAAATCTTCCCAACGCTTCTATTGGTCCATCACATACATGCACAACATGTCTTCCAAGGTCTATCGGTCTGCATGTCCATCTCCGGGTGATACACAATACTAAAGTTAAGTTGGGTTCCCAAGGCCTCTTGGAAACTATTCCAAATCATCTAGTAAACATCAATCCTCGATCGGATATAATCTTATTAGGCATGCCATGAAACCTCACATATCATCGATGAAAACTCTATTTATGTCAGGTTCCTGATACATTGTACGCACAGGAGTAAAATGAGCATTCTTTGTCAGAGTGTTGAGTACCACAAAAATCGAGTCGTGTCTCCTTGTCGTCAGTGGAAATCCAACAATGAAATGCATCGAAATGACCTCCCATTTTGATTCCGGAATAGTGTGTGGTTGTAGTAGTCCTGTTGGATGTCTATGCTCAGCCTTCACCTGCTGACATTCTAGACATCTAGCCACATAGTTCACTATGTTTTCCTTCAATCCGTTCCAGAAGAATAAGGGTTTAAGGTCAACCCTCATCTTCGTGACTACCGGGTGAGCCATGTACACTACTCTGTGAGCCTCATTTAGGATCGAACTCCTCAACTCGTCGTTCGGTGGTACGTAAAGACGATTTTTAAACCTCAATAATCCATCTTCGTCAAACATAAATGCTTCAAATCTTGGTACCATCATTGTGTTTTGTCCGATAAAATTCTTGACCTCTTTGTACCAGTCATTGTCACGTGGTAAAGTTAGATTTTTTTCACGTATATTTTTCTGAAGCGGCAACACCGAAAATATGCGTGGTGTTGGACTCAAAGCATCTGCCACTCGGTTCATTGTTCCTTTTATGTAAGTAATCTCGAAGTCGTACTCACTAAGCAATTCTAACCAACGTCGTTGTTTAGATTTCTACATTAAAATATTTTAGTTAATCCTTTTTATTACTTGAGCCCAACTACATACCAAAAATGTATGATAAATATCCTCTCTTTGTTGTGAGAATGAAGAAATATGCATCCTCTTAATGTGTTTTAATCCTTTCATATTTGGGTTGTGTATTGGTAAAGGAAAGATTTCAGAGTCTACCTCCAACAAAATATGTATTTGTGAATCCTAGAATGATTCCACTATATCATCTTTTGATTTATGGAGAAACTAGGAGTTTGAGTTGAAAATCTATATAAATATCTGCACCATATTCATGGACAAGTGGGGGTATGGTATGATGATACTTCCACATCATGCCTTATTCTTAGCATAGTGGTAATAGTTTTCTTGGGTTAGGGGGAATTATGAGTAATTATACTAAAATTCATATATTATGATGAAAGACATGAAGCCATGTTTTTTAATGAAAGGTAAGAGAATGAAAACACATCCTCCTCATCTCAATCTAAAAAAAAACATCTTAGGGCTAAGAAGACTATAGATAGATGAAATCATTTTAAGCCTTAGATGGAGGATTGAAAAAGGAATGAAATTTGTAAATACATGATGTCATCCAAGCCATTGGGGTCACCAAATATTCAATTGCATTGTCTTGTTCCAATATAAGAGCTAATTGAATTAATCAAAATCATGGTAGATGCTAAATTTATGATCTTAATTGGCTTCCCTTTGAATTATGTAGGGCTATTTAGTAATCCACTCATCAAATATGCTCATGGTTTACAAAGAGGCTCATAGATCCTTATGGAATATTATTAATTAAGAATTATCAAATTAATATCAAAGATGAGTAACCCAAAAAAAATAGATAATTTGAGAACCTTAATGATTTTTAATGTTTATCTCTATCAAATTAATTTAATTATCATAAAAAAATATAAAGTGTATTGAAATTAAAAAATAACTATTATGAAGGAATTTCAAAATATGAATTAAAATTAACTAGACTTAAACCAATAAGTATGTAGATTATGTAAATTGAGGACTTGTGGGCAATTTTAAAGGAAAAAACATAGTTGTTCAAAATAGAACCTCATTATTTAGTTATATATCGGTTTTCCCACTGTTTACATTTAGAGTTGATAATATGAGGAGGGCTCAAGATCTCGAGCGGATTCATGCCATGTGAGTAATTTTAAACTACAAAACAGATCAAAATAAATCGTCATTATTTAATTATATATTGGTTTTCAAGGCACGTAAGTAATTTTAAACTACACAACATAGTTTGATCAAAATAAATCCTCATTATTTAATTATATATTGGTTTTTGCACTATTTATATTGAAGAGGATTGATAATATGAGCAGGGCTCAAGACCTTGAGTGAAAAACCTCGAGTAAATTTATTTGGTATGATATTCTTCATACTCCTTCCATCCTTACAACTCACTTTCTCTCATATCGTGTGAGGGTCATGATTGATTGATAACATAAAGGTTTATTTTTAAATTGTATAAATAAATTGATAACATAAAGGTTTATTTTTAAATTGTATAAATTATGGTTTTATAGGATACTTTAGTCTCACCACGTTCTTTTAATTAGCCATCCTATGTTTAACTTTATAATGATTTTGGAGAAAAATAAATTTCTAGTCATCTTATGTTTAACTTTATAAACATTATAAAGGAGAAAAATAAATTTCCATAATGTGGATTTTATTAGGAAATTTCCATTGTGTAGATTTCTACATTAAAATATTTGAGTTAATCCTTTTTATTACTTGTGCCTAACTACATACCAAAAAAGTATGATAAATATCCTCTCTTTGTTGTGAGAATGAAGAAATATGCATCCTCTTAATGTGTTTTAATCCTTTTATATTTGGGTTGTGTATTGGTAAAGGAAAGATTTCAGAGTCTACCTCCAATAAAATATGTATTTGTGAATCCTAGAATGATTCCACTATATCATCTTTTGATTTATGGAGAAACTAGGAGTTTGAGTTGAAAATCTATATAAATATCTGCACCATATTCATGGACAAGTGGGGATATGGTCTGATGATACTTCCACATCATTCCTTATTCTTAGCATAGTGGTAATTGTTTTCTTGGGTTAGGGGGAATTATGAGTAATTATACCGAAATTCATATATTATGATGAAAGACATGATGCCATGTTTTTTAATGGAAGGTAAGAGAAGGAAAACACATCCTCCTTTATTAGATTTTGGAAAGGAAGATAATTTTGGTGTTTGTTTTCTTGGATTATGCACAATTATGAGTAATTGTAGAAAAATTCATAGATTATATTGAAATAAATTTTGTTGTGTGCTTTAGAAATTGCTTTATTTTATGAACGAGGAAAACAAATTCTAAAATAAGATACATTTTCTACCTTTTCTAAGTTTTGGTCTTTTTAGTTGAAATAAAATAACATAAATAGGGACGAACTCACAATTTTATGTTGTTTAAATTGCATTTCTAAATGCATAAATGGATTCAACTTGTTGAAAAACCTCTAAGGCACCTGGATTATACAAACTTATACACTCAAATCTGCAAGTCAAACACTTTTTCACCGAATTTCCGACAAAAATAAACAGAAATCCCAAAGAAAAAAAGGTAGAACTTTTAGACTACCACAATAATAAACTCAATAAACTCATTTAAACACTTCGTAAAGGAAGTTCTAGTCATTAATCCCTATTCTATTGTAGGAAATAGAATCATGCATTATAATCCAATTTGAAAATTTTACTACTCCCATTTATGAATTTGTGAAGAGCGTATTTCCTAAAGGTAATTTGAGAAAATCTTTATTAATCTTATTTTTACTATTTTGAAAATTCCATACAACATTGACATGATCATCTTATTAAACCTAAATTTAAGCATGTCCATACAATTCACAACATTAACATGATCATCTTATTAAACTTAAATTTAAACATAATCATACAATTCACTAGATTATTAAATTAGTGTTACAACATATTATTAGCGAACTTCAAAAAATCTTATTATTATGATTATCCCAAACAATAAAATACTAAATAATGGGCATTGTTATTAGCTAAAGCAATACAATAATTAGATAATTAAAATTAAATAATACGAATTAAATAATAAAATCAATTTCCAACGAGCTATAGTATGAATAGAAAACCTTGATTGAACTAGGTAATGCCTATTAATTTCACAAAACCTTGATTGAAATACGTAATACCTATTAATTTCAAGAGGTATGCAAGTAGAAATGGCAATAATGATATTGTTATTAAAAAATATTTAAACATTTATTTTAAACCTCGATTGAAACACGTAATACCTACTAATTTCAAGGCGTATGCAAGGGCAATAATGATATTATTATTAAAAAAAATTAAAATTTATTTTAAACCTTGATTGAAATAAGTAATACCTACTAATTTCAAGACATATGCAAATAGAAAGGGMAATAATGATATTTTTATTAAAACATATTTTAGTGGTCAGTGGAAACGATATCTAAATTTAAAAGMTTTTTACACCCTCCATTAGATTGAAATATTTTGACATTGTACAATCCCAACCCTCCGTTAGATTGGAATCTTTTGGCATTGTAGAATTTGAATAGACAGTTCAATAGGCATTGTGCTTTTTTCTTATCCATAACCTCCCATCCACCACCATCACCTAACGGTGTAGAGGAACATGACCGTTAAGTTGTGTTGATTTGGTTAAATAATGGTGTAGAGGAACATGATCATTATGACCATTATAGATTAAAAATTAGATTAGTTAATGACTGTCTGTTATGAAAATTTCAACAACCTACCAATGTAGTAGAAAAATATGAGTTATGTGTTTTAAATTATTGTGTGGTTAATTCAGTAGATTAATTTCCTCTTTTTGTTGTGATAATGAAGAAATGTGTATTTTTTTAATGTGTCTTAATTCTTTTATATTTGGGTTGTGTATTGATAAGTGAAAGATTTCAAAGTCTATCTCCAATAAACTATATCTTTGTGAATCCTAGAATGCTTCCAGTATATCATTTTTTGATTTGCGTAGATACGCGGGGTTTGAGTTGGAAATATATATAAATATCACCATATTCATGGATGAGTGGGGTATTTTATGATGATACTTCCAGATCATGGATTATTCTTAGCATAGTGGTAATTTTTTTCTTGGCTTAGGGACAATTATGAGTAATTCTATTAAAATTCATATATTATGTTGAAAGACATGATGCCATGTGATATTTAAGGAAAGGTACACAACACATTCTCCTTTATTGGATTTTGGAAAGGAAGATAATTTTGGTATTTTTTCTCTTAGGGACAATTCTGAATAATTGTAGAAAAAAATCAGAGATTATATTGAAAAATTGATGCCATGTTCTTTTTAAGTAAAGGAAAGAGATTTGCAAGAGAACACGATCCTCTTGCTATAAAGACTTTTGGAAATGAAGGTAATTTTCTTGAGTAATTTTAATTTTACAATGAGATGCTCATTCAATGTCTCATCATTTAACTTTTCCTTATTTATGTTAGGCTCAAGAAGAGACACTTTATTTTATGAATGAGGAAAAAAATTCTAAAATGAGATACATTTTGAGGGATTATAGATAATAAAGGTGTTGTCTATATGTTCTAAGTTTTGGCCTTTTTCCTCATAATCCAACAACATAAATGGAGACCAAATCAAAAATTTATGTTGTTTACATGATCAATATCGTCTCTTTGTTTATATGATCAATATCCTCTCAAGTATGATCAATATCCTCTCTTTGTTGTGACAATGAAGAAATGTGCATCTTCTTAATGTGTCTTAGTCATTTTATATTTGGGTTCTGTATTGGTAAACGAAAGATTTCAGAGTCCACCTCCAATAAACTACATCTTTGTGAATCCTAGAATGCTTCCAGTATATCATTTTTTGATTTGTGTAGAAACAAGGAGTTTGAGTTGGAAATATATATAAATATCACCATATTCATGGACGAGTGGGGTATCTTATGATGATACTTCCACATCATGCATTATTCTTACCATAGTGGTAATTTTTTTCTTGGCTTATGGACAATTATGAGTAGTTCTACTACAATTCATATATTATGTTGAAAGACATTATTCCATGTGATATTTAAGGAAAGGTAAGACACTGAAAACACAACACATTCTCCTTTATTGGATTTTGGAAAGGAAGATAATTTTGGTATTTTTTTTCTTAGGGACAATTATGAATAATTATACAAAAAAATCATAGATTATATTGATTTAAATGATGCCATGTGCTTTTGAAGTGAAGGAAAGAGATTTGCAAGAGAATACATTTTTGGAAATGAAGATAATTTTCTTGAATAATTTTAATTTTACAATGAGATGCTCATTCAATGTCTCATCATTTAACTTTTCCTTGTTTCTTTTAGGTTCATGAAGAGATGCTTTATTTTATGAATGAGGAAAACAATTCTAAAATAAGATACATGTTGAGGGATTATAGATAATAAAGGTGTTGTCTATATGTTCTAAGTTTTGGCATTTTTCGTCATAATCCAACAACATAAATAGGGACCAAATCAAAATTTTATGTTGTTTAAATTGCATTTATAAATACATAAATGGAAATAAGAAATAGAATCATGCATTATAATCCAATTTGAAAATTTGACTACTCCCATTTATGAATTTGTGAAAACCATATCTCCTCAAAGTAATTTGAGAAAATCTTTATTAATCTTATTTTTACTATTTTGAAAGAATCTATGCAACATTTACATGATGATCTTATTAAACCTAAATTTAAACATACCCATACAATTCACAACATTAACATGATAATCTTATTAAACTTAAATTTAAGCATAATCATACAATTCACTAAATTATTAAAATGATATTACAACATGTTGTTAACCCAAAAAAATTCATAAGCATAAAAAAAATTCTTTGATTATCATTATCCCAAACAATACAATACTCAATAATGGAGTTGTTATTAGCAAAAACAATACGGGAGAATTCAAATTAAATAATACGAACCCATTGTTAGAGAATTAACAATTTTTTCACATTGACTACTTTGAAAMTCAATTTTCAACGATAGTATGAATATAAGATCTTGATTGAAATTCAATCTTGAATATCAATGAATAAAAAACCTTAATCAAAATACGTAATACCGATTAATTTCACGAAACCTACGTAATACCTACTAATTTCACACTTGGACGTATGCAAGTACAATGGGGAAATAATGATATATTTATTAAGAAATATTTAAGCATTTATTTTAATGGCCGTTATAGTGGAATAGTGCTTTTTTAACAGTGCTTTTTTAAACGAAATCTAAATTTAAAAGATTTGTATACCCTCCATTAGATTGGAATCTTTTAGCATTGTACAATCTCATCCCTCCATTACATTGGAATCTTTTGGCAATGTAGAATTTGAACATACAATTCAATGGACAGTGTGCTTTCAATGGGCAGTGTGCTTTCTTGTGATTTAAATTTAAAATCCTTTTACACCCTCCGTTAGAATTTGACAAGAGTTCAATGGGAAGTGTGCAACACGCATTGATTTGGTTAAATCATAGTTATTTGTTTTTCCATTATGATGTTGAGTAGTTCATGTCCTTCTCCTCCGCCTGGCGGTGTGGTCTGACATGTATGAGTATGCCAAGAGCTTTCTGTGCTTGTGATGGTTCTGTGTGGCTCTGAGAGGTGTATCTTTTAATTTAAAAGACACACACAAACTGCAAGGTGGATTTTTTTAATTAGAAGACACACAAACTGCGGTTGGATGTCGATCGACATCCTCCTCCTCAATTGGACTCCGTAAATTCCTTTGGGGTGCTTTTCAGGGCTTTGAGGTAACCAAGTTTCCTGAACAACTGCAGCGACTGAGGTTTCATTCTAGAAGTTAAAGCTTCTCTCGGTATATATCGTACAGTGCTCATGAGATCTCTTTGCCTTCCTGTCTGAACCTTTTGTTGTATGGTTCCAAGATTCTAGATATATTTTGATATTCCATAGACTTGGTTATTTTTATCTATGCGACAACTGTGAGATCTGGACCTGGGTGAGAAATCAAATTTTTTTCTTTAATCGGGGATAAATCTATGTCTACACCTCAGATTTGGCCCAAATTGGCTTGAAGATATTCTAAATTGAGTTATTGTGTTCAAGCTTTAAGATGACTGTCATTACCGGCATGTCTTTTATATGCGCTGGAGGTCTTAGCATCCGACCCGATCGTTCTCTGTTGGAGAAATCTCACCAAGCTCTGGCCCGCATCGAGTCAGAGCTATACCAGAAATTAGAGGACATCACCACTCTTAAATATCCGTCGGGCATGCCTGAGGTTCACTGGGAGTCTGCAAGGGTAAGTCTTGCTAATTGTATGAATATATTAGTATGTGTAATTTTTTAGAAGTCTGTCTTTACGAGTATTGATGTAAGTGCAGGTAGATATGGAATCTCAGGCCAAGAAAGACATGGAAAAGGAAAAACTTCCCTACAAAGCCATCCTACAGCTCACAGAGCAGTACCAAATATGTAAGAATCGGAAAACCCCATCCACAAAGAAAATTGTAGCATTGTTGCATCAAGCTTCTCATAAAGAATGCTCCCTTAAGATCGACCTGAGTGGGATTTTCCTTCACAGCATTCCAGACGAAATAGAGAAACTGTTGTGTACATTTGTCAAGCTCGACCTTTCTAATAATAACCTAGAAAGGTCTTGAATCCTTGGCGGATTGAAGAGCGGGCGTCAATCCTTGTTGGGGCGCATAACGTCGGGGAAATTGGACTCGAGGTAAATTCCTTTGCAATTTTTTTATAACCTTTGATTATAGATTAAAAATTAGATTAGCTAATGAGTGTGTGTTATGAAAATTTCAACATATCAATGTAATAGAAAAATATCAGTTATTTGTTTTAACTTACTGTGAGGTTAATTCAGTAGATTAATTTCTATGCAAATTTTCTTTATAAAAATCCATTTTGTCTTCTACATTTTATTTTAGTCTCTTAGTAAAATTTCATTTTTTTTATTTTAGTCCCGTAGTAAAATTTCATTCTATAAATTGATATTTATACCAGGGTTAAAAATTTAGGTTTCTCCATCTTATACTGAATCATTGTAATTTGCATTCTCTCCATCTGAAACAAACATTGTAATAATTTATATTACATTATTAAAATAGAATTATAAAAATTCCAGGTTCAACTTTGTCTCCAGCTAGATCTGCAACTCTGTCGCCCATGCAACCGTAGTGTCCTCAAACACTATTATGTTTTAACCCTCGAACTGATTGCTCGATGGGGAGACTGAATGACTAAAAACTACAATTCATTCTGGTCTACTTTGGTTGGGCAGGTTATTAATGAACCTTGGAAGTGAGAACCATTAAGGTAAGAACAAAGAGCCATCTTAGATGTCTACATATTAATAATGAAAACTCAACACTTACGTTCTTAGGCTAGAAATATTTCGATTGTGTGTTCATTCCCACTTGAAATATTTCGATTGTGTGTTCATGGAGGCATACCTTAAGTTGTAGTGTCAATCTACCTCATCTCATGCACTGCATGATATGATCCTGGAAATCCGACAACTGCTTGATGGGTCCCATTTCTCTATCATTGATCGATTAAGTCGGAGAGTTACTAAATGCAGCTACCACATTACTTCTCCCAGAGGTATTCCAACACTAACAACTTTTGTGAACAACGGAAAAATGGTGGACATTAATTGGTATGATCACATTGGTTTGCAATTTTAATATCATCATTTGGGGCTTTTAGAAATGGATAAGATAAAAAAAAATCCGATTAAGATTAGTTCAGTTAGAATTTGATGAAGCTTAGTTTTTCCATATTAAGCATTTATATCTACAAAACATAGCAATAAGTAAAACAATGTGGTATTTGTATGCCCTTCCAGATACTTGTCATCATTTTTATGTAAATTTGCATGTGTGTCATCTTGACCTCCTCATGCCTCTTTTTTTATGGGTTTCTTTTAACCTTTTGTATCCACTACAACCAGATTAAAGATTCTTTCCTGTATGAGTTGGATGCTGCTCATAAATCTATTTTTTATAGGAAATATTTATACAAACTCTTTACTGTGAGATGTGGTGTTCAGTGACACAGCTTCTCTTATGTGTTGTTTTGTTTTGTTCTTTTAATTGTTTTGTTTTAATAAAAAATGTGGGTTCCTCTTTGTACAATTTGTTATGTTAATTATATAGTACGTCATCGTAAAGTGACACAATTAATACTTGTTTAACATTAATGATACTTATTATGTTTAAAAATTAGTTTAGTTAAAAGTTAGTTTAGTTTTAAAATTAGTTTTAATTTTTTTTATTGGTTGACATTTTAGTCTCTCCAGTGTAGGTTTGGTTTTAAAGTTGCTATACATTTATGTTAGTTGTATACTTAGTTTTAAAATTTCTATACATTTTTGCTTCTTTATTTATGTGAATTGTGTTTAATATTTATATGTTAGTAATTTTTTAAAATAAGGAATATTTTTATATTGAATGTCTATGTATTTGTCTTAATTCATTTTTACATTTTATATTAGTATTCAATATTTATATGTATTATATATTTATATTTATATTTTGTATCTTTGTTGTAGGTTGTATTTGTATCTCTCTTTGATATATTTATATGTATATATGTGTTTGTATTGAAACTATACTTATTTATATTTTGTTTTTGTATCCCTATGGAATATTTATTTATTCATTTGTATTTAGTATTTATTTTTACGATTTTGTTTAT
Source organism: Picea engelmannii (assembly GCA_009831015.1). Classification (NCBI taxonomy): domain Eukaryota; kingdom Viridiplantae; phylum Streptophyta; class Pinopsida; order Pinales; family Pinaceae; genus Picea; species Picea engelmannii. Next base: position 141,717 of record ML794065.1, read on the forward strand.
AATTTGTATTTTGGTATTTCTGGTTTAATTTTTAGAAAGTAAGGGAGTGGACTTGCAGTTGATGGATGAAAAAGTTGTATTGGGTTGCATGGGAATCCATGCACGCTCTTTAGAGCATGTGTGTGATCCAAAGAAAGAGCATGTTCACGTTCTTGTGCTTGGAATAGGAGAGAGAGAGAGAGGGGGGCGGGTGACGGGGGAAAAAACAAAGGGTTAGAGAGAGAGGTGTGGGAAGGGGAAAAACAGAGAGAGAGAGAGAGAGAGAGAGAGAGAGAGAGAGAGAGAGAGGGGTGGGCGGAAGAAAGAGAGGGAGGGACACAGTGAGA
>ML794065.1:142487-156327 GCA_009831015.1 Picea engelmannii
GGAGATATTGCTAGAGAGGGTAAGAGAGAGGGAAGAGAGAGGGAGGGAGAGTGGGGTAGAGTGAGAGAGAGAGGGAAAGGAGGGAAAAAATAGAGAGAGGGGGGGAGGTAGAAAGGGAAAGAGAGATAGGGAGAGAGGGAGGGGTAGGGGGAGAGAGAGGAAGGGAGAGAGAAAGAGATAGGGGTAGGGGAATAGAGAGAGGGATGGAGGGAGAGACAAAGGAATGAAGGGAAGCAGGGAGAGTGTGATAGAGAATGGGAGAGATAGGGGGAGGGGAGAGAGAGGCATGGAAGAAGGGAGTCAGAGAGGGAATGGGAGAAAATATAGAGGGAGAGAGAGAGAGAGAAAGAGACAGAGAGAAATTTGGTGTGAGAGAGGGACATATAAATATAGAGAGGTGGGGGGAGAGAGAGAGAGAGATGTAACGACCACTCATTATGACTACAAGTGAAGCAGAAAGTGCGATTTTTATATTATTTATAAAGAGGATTAAAACGACGATTACAGCTAGAAAACACACCTGATGGTGAGCACCACACCCGTCGAACATGTAACAGACAACTATGACTCCACGCACTATCACAAGAGAAGATGGGCGAAATATGCGTAAAACAACAAGGAGAAACGAATACCCTCCCGGCACAAACATGAGCATGCCTACAAGCTAAGGGACAACATTCACAATCCTGACACAATAGCCTTGACAACCAATCGCTAGAACCTCTAACGTGCACAACCGAACATATGAGGGTGTAACCACGAAAGCACAAAAAATAACTACAATGAAAAAAACCCACAACGGGCAGCACAGGCTTCGGCCAAGTTATCATTCGCATCTACTCATTAGTGCACACAATGATCCCCTCATCTGGAATCATGTCGTCGCCAAGCGATAAGAGCGACAGTAACTAAGGTGCAACAAGACACATCTAGATCAATATCCCAGAAGGATTCAACATGTCAGGAGACCAAAGGCACTGTCGAACCAGACGACGATTGACCCAAGCCCCAATCGACCAGTCCATAATACGCAAGGAAACCTGACTACCATAACATTCCTACAACAAAATAAATTATTGTGCCATGAATTTTGTTGTAGCATACGACTCCCCGTACACCTTAAAATAATCATAACCAACAATTATCTCAGTGTAACTATCTTCCAAATCCAACATCGGAAGGGTAATTTCCTAAAGAGGAATTTGTTGTCTTTCAACTGGACAATTAGGAAACCTGCCTTTAAGATAATATAATATTTTTGTCTACTAGATCTAGGATGATATCATATGAAGGGTTGTCTAGCATAACAATATCAATATAATAACATTATCCAACATATAAATGATGTCATCACTAAAAACGTTATCTATGTGTACATAAATGACAACCATTATCTCATCATCTCAACACCAGAAATATCGCAATCATTAACTCACTATCATGATCTCACTACCCTTAAATGCTATCCATACCATTATATCAATACTGGAAATATCGCAATCATTAAATCACGATCACTAAAAATATAGCAAGGGATAATTTGTGATCGTGAAATTTCTATCAATATTCGAATTTGTTCTCTTTTAAGTAAAACTTGATGTCTCTTGAAGGTCCTTACCGAAATAGTTTGATACATTGACATTGTCGATTTGGGGTATTATATCACAGTCTAGTAAATACATGCGAATGTGGAGCTAACAGGATAATCAAAACGCATAGATTCATAATGTTATCCCAATGCTGACACACCAAAGGATGTTGCCTAACATAATCCATCATTCACCTAAATGATGACATTACACATACAATGTTGTCTTTCAATTGTAAATTAAAGGCATTGCTAACCTACAGAGAAAAGTGTAGTACACAAGATAAATTACTCGTTGTCTGGAAACAAGATGAAATGTAGTCTAAAAAAAAGTATTGAAACAGTCTATTCAATCCCTTTTACAGGAAAAACCCAGTAAATTGCCCAGGGACGTAGACATTAAATGAGCGAATCGTGGAGTAATTACATGATCAATATGGCGTAGATATAAATATATGTTCACTGTCTAAATTATGCAATTCGTGTCTAAATGTTTCTGTAACTCCGATTAGTCCCTGGCTGTTTTTTTCCTCCAAAGAAATCGTTGCCTAAATCTATAGCTTGGGTATCGTTGTTATGTACTATTTAAATCTATTAACTTGGGATGTCATCTAAATATAAGTGTTTTCATACAAATGGATCGTTATCTTATCTATGCTTATAAAGATGCAGTAACACATCATCATACACCCAACGCATCATATATCCCAATGCAGGTAATAATTAATGACAACACATTCAATGCAAGTAATAAACAAATGCAAATGCATTCGACGCAGGTAAACAACCACGGATTTCAGTCTTAAAATTTCCAAAATCCCCAGGTAAACAACCACGAATTTCAATCTTAAAATGGCCAAAATCGCCAGGTATAACCAATAGATGTCCAATAAAAATAAAGTTTGTTGTCTATATAAATAAAATAATTTAGTTGTATATTTGGTTACCTCTGTGGTCACATGACATGTTTCAATTGATGTAAATAAGTATCAATTTCACAGTCAGCCTTACATGTAAAAATTTATGTCAATGAATATTAAGTTAGTTTTCCATTCATAAGTTTAATGTATATTAAATCGCTTCTTTGGACACTAATCTGCTTCTATGATATTTAAATTTGCAGAGATTCTACCAATCAAAAGTGGGGTGAATTGTGGAGTAAGGTTGGGCTTGATGCCAATAAAATCAAGGAGAAGGAGCAGTAAAAAAAAATGAGAATCGCAGAGTTAAGTATTCCAAGATACGTCGAGTTGATAATTTGAGGAAGGACAGAGAAAAATGAAAGGATCAACTTATGAGAAAAACAAAGAGGATGAACTCATCAAACGAAGAGATCAATCATTAAAAACGCAGAGGAATAATTCATTAAAAATTAATAGGATCATCTCATTAAACATAGAGATCATCCATTAAAATTGCAGAGGAATAGCTCATGAAAAACACAGACTTAACTTGCCAATAGAGGTAATCAAAACACAGAGTTACTTCACCAGGAATGCATCAAAATGCAAAGGTCAAGCGTAGAGGATAATAAGAAGTTCACCGCCGGAAAGGAAAAACAATCATGGAGGTAATCAATCACAACAGGGCGCAAGAAAAGCCATCAAACGAAAACAATCAACATGGGTAGAAAGTTGGGAAACAACATTTCCTAATCATCCACACACAGAAAAGAAAGGCATTAGAATCTATAGGTCACTATGCACCAAAGTGACGACTGTCGATTCGGCTCATGACCGACTTCTTAGGTGTGGACTGACGAACTAGGGATGAGGACAAGGACCAGGCATAAAATCTTCATAAAAATCAATTAAAATCAATAGGACAGTCATGACATTCAGGGATTGAATGCCAAGGGAGTCAAGTCAAGCGGCGAGGTTAAGGCTATGGGGAAATTTAAGTTCTCAATTAAAATTCTAAGTCAAACACATTATTTACATAGTTTAAAGTACAGAGATTAAAGTGTAAAGTCAATAATAGTCTACCATACTAAATAAGAGCATGCGTACTGTAGCCCAAGCCATCCACTCTAATTCATTGTCCCGTGCTCCATGCATCTCCCACTTGTCGATCAATGAGACTTCACCGGTACCTCCCAGCCAATGCTAGGGGTACTCTTCTTCCCCCTTATCTGCACAAGCTACAAAGGGGCCACACATACTAAACCAAATAACAACTAGCTCCCATCTCACATCGTAAGACTAAGCTACCACTCCTCATCGAGTTGGGTATCCCAACTTGCACAAGATAAGTCAGTCAAGTCTAAAATTCTGCAGCATAACATTACACATAACAGAAGAGATCCTTCCTTCTCCTCCTCCCTCCTTTATACATAATTTCTAAGTCACTTCTTTCCCAAATTTCCATTTAATTTATTGTTCAATAATTTAATTCATAAAAAATCCTGCCCGTACATGTGTCACCCACCCCCTTCGTTGCACCAGAAATTAATCTCATTAATTGTTTAATTACTCCTATTTACCTCACCCACCTAAAAGCATTCCTAGAATCGCTCCTACGTGTCCCCATATTCCCTTACACAATTTAGTGACTTTTCCCCTTACTAATTTACTAGTTGAGTTCAATTTAGAAAGTTCTTAAAGGCAAGATTCCTTGCTAAGTTGGTCATTCTTCTTTTTCCTTATGTTTCCCCCTTTTTCCCTTAGTTTCTTAATTCTTTTAAATTTCCCTCTTTCCCTTTTTATCTAAACTCAAATTAGTAAGTGTAGAAAATTATCTTTTTCTCCTTTTTCTTTTTAATTAATAAATTTTAATTAGCATGTTTAACAAAAAAATCATTTCTTTTTTTTTTAATTTTAAATCCCTCAATCATATTATTTTAATAATTTAATCAAGTTTCTTACCAAAAAGAAACTTAATGATGATTATTATTATTTTTACTTTTTACGAAAAATATCACATTAGACCTAGATTTTAATTTTCGAGGTTGGGCGACATTTTATTATGGAAATTGTTTTTAAATCTTTCTTATCGCGTTATTCGTTCTAAGGCCATATAGGTTTATTCTCTTATTATTTAACAACGTGGCATTCCCTTCAGAATGCACTAGGTGCTCCAAGGGTGCCACTCGCCTCATTTTGTTTCCCTTGCGCATCGTGCCCTTCAAGACACACTACGTTCTCCAAAGGTGTCACTCGCCTCTTTTCATTTTTCTTGGGCGATGTTACTTTCAGGATGGACTACGTGATCCAAGGGTGCCACTGACCTCTTGAATGATTTGGTAGACATAAAAAACCCCTAGATTCAATACTTCACCAGGTGATCTTATGGGAGACTAATGGCCTCTAAGGAATAAGGCCCCTGCCTTATTGCGTGCCCCTTAGAATCATCATGAGCGATTGTCGCAGTCTTCCCTCATGACATTGTGGGTCTTCTCGAACTAGGTAATTGTTAATCTATAGTTTGAGTCATGATAGTAGTGCCATTAGGCTGTGGTAGGGATGTTGTCCACACATCTCCCTCAACGCCTTTGGTAGTCGTGCGTGACCCTCTACTCCACATGTGAATCTGGTCGGTAAGCTATCGTCAGCCTGCATCCTCAACGGATCATGTGAGAAATAAAATCCATAATCATAACATCTAATCAGATGCACATAGGTCATATCTACAACAATCAAACCCCAATAGTCCACTCCCTGACTCAGTCCGGAGTCCAAGGGTCTCATCGATGCCTCTGCATCCTCGAGGTCCAAAATCCTACATACTTAGGAGAACGGAGTAAATAACACCTATCTATATCAATACAACAAAGTAACATGTCATCATATCCATAATGCCTCGTATGATAATCAAATTCCCAATAGTATAATAATATAGATCACTTCCAAGCAAGTGTCCTCAAAGAATAAGTTCGCTCAAGGCGGGAAAGAGTGGGATGTTACATACACCCCCTCTTGGTCTAAAATTTGTCCCTAAGTTTTACAATATATAAGTGCCGAAATAATGTGTATCATAGTATCATAAGTCTATCTATCCAAAAAAATGGAAACTGATGGTGCATATCATATGCATCCTCTGAGGTCACCGAGTGCGGACTATAGTTGTCCCACTGGACCTTGACCTCATCTATTGTTCGACATCATAGTTGTTGAATGCGATGATCCAGGATGTGGATCGGCTCAACCGTGAGCGCACCCTCGTCCGACACCCACGAGGTTCTCAAGTCAAAACATTTGTAGAATAACTAATCATAAAGGCTCAAACGGAGACGTGAAATGCATTCTGCATACACCTCAAAATTAGGAAAGGCTAGTCATTACGCCACAAGCCTCTCTTTTCCACAATCTTGTAGGATCCCACGAACCTAGGAGATAGTTTAGCCCCTTTTCCAAACTTGATCGAACTCTTATGGAGTTTCAACCGCAAAATACCCGATCATCACATTGGAACTATGGTCGACACAATGCACATTGACATAACTCTTTTGTAGATCCTGCACTTCCTTGATCCTTTGTCTTATAGTCTATATTTAATCTTCCATTTCTTGGATCGCTTCCAGTCCCACGAGGGCGCTATCGTCAAGTTGATCCCAACTCAAAGGAGTCCAACATGGTTGACCATAAAGAAACTCGAAGGTCGCCATCTTAATCGTGCTTTGGTAATTGTTGTTATAAGCGAATTCTACCCATGGCTAGAACTCTTCCCAATGCTTCTATTGGTCCATCACATACATGCGCAACATGTCTTCCAAGGTATGTCGGTCTGCATGTCCGTCTCCGGGTGATACATACTACTAAAGTTAAGTTGGGTTCCCAAGGCCTCTTGGAAACTATTCCAAATCATCTAGTAAACGTCAATCCTCGATCAGATATAATCTTCTTAGGCATGCCATGAAACCTCACATATCACTAATGAAAACTCTATTTATGTCAGGTTCCTGATACGTTGTACGTACAGGAGTAAAATGAGCATTCTTTGCCAGAGTGTTGAGTACCACAAAAATCGAGTCGTGTCTCCTTGTCGTCAGTGGAATTCCAACAATGAAATCCATCGAAATGGCCTCAAATCTTGATTCCGGAATAGTGTGTGGCTGTAGTAGTCCTGCTGGATGTCTATGTTCAGCCTTCACCTGCTGACATTCTAGACATCTAGCCACATAGCTCACTATGTTTTCCTTCAATCCGTTCCAGAAGAATAAGGGTTTAAGGTCAACCCTCATCTTCGTGAGTACCGGGTGAGCCATGTACACTACTCTGTGAGACTCATTTAGGATCGAACTCCTCAACTCGTCGTTCAGTGGTACGTAAAGACGATTTTTAAACCTCAATAATCCATCTTCGTCAAATGTAAATGCTTCAAATATTGGTACCATCATTGTGTTTTGTCCGATAAAATCCTTGATTGTTTGTACCAGTCATTGTCACGTGGTAAAGTTAGAATTTTTTCATGTAGATTTTTCTGAAGCGGCAACACCAAAAAGATGTGTGGTCTTCGACTCAATGCATCTGCCACTCGGTTCATTGTTCCTTTTATGTAGGTAATCTCGAAGTCGTACTCACTAAGAAATTCTAACCAACGTCGTTGTGTAGATTTCTACATTAAAATATTTGAGTTAATCCTTTTTATTACTTGAGCCCAACTACATACCAAAAAAGTATGATAAATATCCTCTCTTTGTTGTGAGAATGAAGAAATATGCATCCTCTTAATGTGTTTTAATCCTTTCATATTTGGGTTGTGTATTGGTAAAGGAAATATTTCAGAGTCTACCTCCAACAAAATATGTATTTGTGAATCCTAGAATGATTCCACTATATCATCTTTTGATTTATGGAGAAACTAGGAGTTTGAGTTGAAAATCTATATAAATATCTGCACCATATTCATGGACAAGTGCAGGTATGGTATGGTATGATGATACTTCCACATCATTCCTTATTCTTAGCATAGCGGTAATAGTTTTCTTGGGTTAGGGGGAATTATGAGTAATTATACTAAAATTCATATATTATGATGAAAGACATGAAGCCATGTTTTTTAATGAAAGGTAAGAGAATGAAAACACATCCTCCTCATCTCAATCTAAAAAAAAACATCTTAGGGATAAGAAGACTATAGATAGATGAAATCATTTTAAGCCTTAGATGGAGGATTGAAGAAGCAATGAAATTTGTAAATACATGATGTCATCCAAGCCATTGGGGTCACCAAATATTCAATTGCATTGTCTTGTTCCAATATAAGAGCTAGTTGAATTAATCAAAATCATATTAGATGCTAAATTTATGATCTTAATTGGCTTCCCTTTGAATTAGATCCTTATAGAATATTATTAATTAAGAATTATCAAATTAATATCAAAGATGAATAACCCAAAAAAAAATAGATAGTTTGAGAACCTTAATGATTTTTAATGTTTATCCCTATCAAATTAATTTAATTATCATAAAAAAAAAATGTAAAGTGTATTGAAATTAAAAAATAACTATTATGAAGGAATTTCAAAATATGAATTAAAATTAACTAGACTTAAACCAATAAGTATGTAGATTATGTAAATTGAGGACTTGTGGGAAATTTTAATGTAAAAAACATAGTTGTTCAAAATAGAACCTCATTATTTAGTTATATATTGGTTTTCCCACTGTTTATATTTAGGGTTGATAATATGAGGACGGCTCAAGATCTCGAGCAGATTCAAGGCATGTGAGTAATTTTAAACTACAAAACAGATCAAAATAAATCCTCATTATTTAATTATATATTGGTTTTCGAGCGGATTCAAGGCACGTAAGTAATTTTAAACTACACAACATAGTTGATCAAAATAAATACTCATTATTTAATTATATATTGGTTTTTGCACTATTTATATTGAAGAGGATTGATAATATGAGCAGGGCTCAAGACCTTGAGTGAAAGACCTCGAGTAAATTTATTTGGTATGATATTCTTCATAACCTTCCATCCTTACAACTCACTTTCTCTCATATCGTGTGAGGGTCATGATTGATTGATAACATAAAGGTTTATTTTTAAATTGTATAAATTAATTGATAACATAAAGGTTTATTTTTAAATTGTATAAATTATGGTTTTATAGGATACTTTAAAGTCCCACCACGTTATTTTAACTAGCCATCCTATGTTTAACTTTATAAAGATTTTGGAGAAAAATAAATTTCCAGTCATCTTATGTTTAATTTTATAAACTTTATAAAGGAGAAAAATAAATTTCCATAATGTGGATTTTATTAGGAAATTTCCATTGTGTAGATTTCTACATTAAAATATTTGAGTTAATCCTTTTTATTACTTGATCCCAACTACATACCGAAAAAGTATGATAAATATCCTCTCTTTGTTGTGAGAATGAAGAAATATGCATCCTCTTAATGTGTTTTAATCCTTTCATGTTTGGGTTGTGTATTGCTAGAGGAAATATTTCAGAGTCTACCTCCAATATAATATGTATTTGTAAATCCTAGAATGATTCCACTATTTCATCTTTTGATTTATGGAGAAACTAGGAGTTTGAGTTGAAAATCTATATAAATATTTGCACCATATTCATGGACAAGTGGGGGTATGGTATGATGATACTTCCACATCATGCCTTATTCTTAGCATAGTGGTAATTGTTTTCTTGGGTTAGGAGGAATTATGAGTAATTATACTAAAATTCATATATTATGATGAAAGACATGATGCCATGTTTTTTAATGAAAGGTAAGAGAATGAAAACACATCCTCCTTCATTAGATTTTGGAAAGGAAGATAATTTTGGTGTTTGTTTTCTTGGATTATGCACAATTATGAGTAATTGTAGAAAAAATCATAGATTGTATTGAAATAAAAGATGTCGTGTTCTTTTAAATGAAAGGAAAGATATTTTCAAAGGAACAGGTCCTCCTCCTATAGTGGACATTTTCCTTGTGTCTCTTAGGTTAGAGACTAGAAACTGCTTTATTTTATGAATGAGGAAAACAAATTATAAAATAAGATACATTGTCTACCTTTTCTAAGTTTTGGTCTTTTTAGTTGGAATAAAGTAACATAAATAGGGACGAACTCACAATTTTATGTTGTTTAAATTGCATTTCTAAATGCATAAATGGATAAATGCAAGTCAAACACTTTTTCACCAAATTTTCGACAAAAATAAACAGAAATCCCAAAGGAAAAAAGGTAGAACTTTTAGACTACCACAATAATAAACTCAATAAACTCATTTAAACACTTCGTAAAGGATGTGCTAGTCATTAATCCCTATTCTATTGTAGGAAATAGAATCATGCATTATAATCCAATTTGAAAATTTGACGACTCCCATTTATGAATTTGTGAAGAGCGTATTTCCTAAAGGTAATTTGAGAAAATCTTTATTAATCTTATTTTTACTATTTTGAAAAATTCCATACAACATTTACATGATCATCTTATTAAACCTAAATTTAAGCATCTCCATACAATTCACAACATCAACATGATCATCTTATTAAGCTTAAATTTAAACATAATCATACAATTCACTAGATTATTAAATTAGTGTTACAACATATTATTGGCAAACTTCAAAATACCTTATTATTATGATTATCCCAAACAATAAAATACTAAATAATGGGTGTTGTTATTAGCTAAAGCAATACAATAATTAGATAATTAAAATTCAATAATACCAAACCATTGTTTGAGAAAACATTTTTTTCACATTCACTACTTAGAAAATCAATTTCCAATGAGCGATAGTATGAATAGAAAACCTTGATTGAACTAGGTAATGCCTATTAATTTCACAAAACCTTGATTGAAATATGTAATACCTATTAATTTCAAGAGGTATGCAAGTAGAAATGGCAATAATGATATTGTTATTAAAAAATATTTAAACATTTATTTTAAACCTCGATTCAAATACGTAATACCTACTAATTTCAAGATGTATGCAAGGGAAATAATGATATTGTTATTAAAAAAACATTAAAATGTATTTTAAACCTTGATTGAAATACATAATACCTACTAATTTCAAGACGCATGCAAATAGAAAGGGCAATAATGATATTGTTATTAAAAAATATTTTAGTGGCCAGTGGAAATGATATCTAAATTTAAAAGCTTTTTACACCCTCCATTAGATTGGAATATTTTGGCATTGCACAATCCCAACCCTCCGTTAGATTGGAATCTTTCGGCATTGTAGAATTTGAACACACAGTTTAATAGGCATTGTGCCTTTTTCTTATCCATAACCTCCCATCCACCACCATCACCTAACGGTGTAGAGGAACATGACCATTAAGTTGTGTTGATTTGGTTAAATAACAGTGTAGAGGAACATGATCATTATGACCATTATAGATTAAAAATTAGATTAGTTAATGAGTGTCTGTTATGAAAATTTCAACAACCTACCAATGTAGTAGAAAAATATGAGTTATGTGTTTTAAATTATTGTGCGGTTAATTCAGTCGATTAATCTCCTCATTTTGTTGTGATAATGAAGAAATGTGTATCTTCTTAATGTGTCTTAATTCTTTTATATATGGGTTGTGTATTGATAAATGAAAGATTTCTAAGTCTATCTCCAATAAACTATATCTTTGTGAATCCTAGAATGCTTCTAGTATATCATTTTTCGATTTGTGTAGAAACGCAGAGTTTGAGTTGGAAATATATATAAATATCACCATATTCATGGATGAGTGGGGTATTTTATGATGATACTTCAACATCATGCATTATTCTTAGCATAGTGGTAATTTTTTTCTTGGCTTAGGGACAATTATGAGTAATTCTATTAAAATTCATATATTATGTTGAAAGACATGATGCCATGTGACATTTAAGGAAAGGTAAGACACTAAGAACACAACACATTCTCCTTTATTGGATTTTGGAAAGAAAGATAATTTTGGTATTTTTTTCTCTTAGGGTCAATTCTGAATAATTGTAGAAAAAAATCATAGATTATATTGAAAAAATGATGCCATGTGCTTTTTAACTAAAGGAAAGGGATTTGCAAGAGAACACGATCCTCCTCCTATAAAGACTTTTGGAAATGAAGGTAATTTTCTTGAGTAATTTTAATTTTACAATGAGATGCTCATTCAATGTCTCATCATTTAAATTTTCCTTATTTATGTTAGGCTCAAGAAGAGACACTTTATTTTATGAATGAGGAAAAAAAATTCTAAAATGAGATACATTTTGAGGGATTATAGATAATAAAGGTGTTGTCTATATGTTCTAAGTTTTGGCCTTTTTCCTCATAATCCAACAACACAAATCGAGACCAAATCAAAATTTTATAATGTTTAAATGATCAATATCGTCTCTTTGTTTATATGATCAATATCCTCTCAAGTATGATCCATATCCCCTCTTTGTTGTGACAATGAAGAAATGTGCATCTTCTTAATGTGTCTTAATCCTTTTATATTTGGGCTCTGTATTGGTAAATGAAAGATTTGAGAGTCCACCTCTAATAAACTACGTCTTTGTGAATTCTAGAATGCTTCCAGTATATCATTTTTTGATTTGTGTAGAAACGAGGTGTTTGAGTTGGAAATATATATAAATATCACCATATTCATGGACGAGTGGGGTATATTATGATGATACTTCCACATCATGCATTATTCTTAGCATAGTGGTAATTTCTTTCTTGGCTTATGGACAATTATGAGTATTTCTACTACAACTCATATATTATGTTGAAAGACATGATTCCATGTGATATTTAAGGAAAGGTAAGACACTGAAAAACACAACACATTCTCTTTTATTGGATTTTGGAAAGGAAGATAATTTTGGTATTTTTTATTCTTACAGACAATTATGAATAATTGTACAAAAAAATCATAGATTATATTGAAATAAATGATGCCATGTGGTTTATAAGTGAAGGAAAGAGATTTGCAAGAGAAAACATTTTTGGAAATGAAGATAATTTTCTTGAATAATTTTGATTTTACAATGAGCTGCTCATTCAATGTCTCATCATTTAACTTTTCCTTGTTTCTGTTAGGTTCATGAAGAGATGCTTTATTTTATGAATGAGGAAAACAATTCTAAAATAAGATACATGTTGAGGGATTATAGATAATAAAGGTGGTGTCTATATGTTCTAAGTTTTGATATTTTTCGTCATAATCCAACAACATAAATAGGGATCAAATCAAAATTTTATGTTGTTTAAATTGCATTTATAAATACATAAATGGAAATAGGAAATAGAATCATGCATTATAATCCAATTTGAAAATTTGACTACTCCCATTTATGAATTTGTGAAGAGCATATCTCCTAAAAGTAATTTGAGAAAATCTTTATTAATCTTATTTTTACTATTTTGAAAGAATCTATGCAACATTTACGTGATGATCTTATTAAACCTAAATTTAAACATACCCATACAATTCACAACATTAACATGATAATATTATTAAAATTAAATTTAAGCATAATCATACAATTCACTAAATTATTAAAATGATATTATAACATGTTGTTAACCCAAAAAAATTCATAACCATAAAAAAAATCTTATGATTATCATTATCCCAAACAATACAATACTCAATAATGGAGTTTTTATTAGCAAAAACAATACGGGAGAATTCAAATTAAATAATACGAACCCATTGTTAGAGAATTAACAATTTTTTCACATTGACTACTTTGAAAATCAATTTTCAATGATAGTATGAATATAAGATCTTGACTGAAATTGAATCTTGAATATCAATGAATAAAAAACCTTAATCGAAATACGTAATACCGATTAATTTCACAAAACCTACATAATACCTACTAATTTCACACTTGGATGTTGTAACATCCCGCTCTGGCGCACTTACAAAACTTATTCTTTGAGGACACTTGCTCGCAAGTGATCTGGATTTTATGATGATAAAATTTTTCCTTCATTATGATGTGTTAAGTTATATGATAGGATGATTTTACTACATTGATGTAGACAGGTGCTGCTGACTCAGTTTCATTGAGTGTGCAGGGTTTTAGACCTTTAGGATGCAGAGGCATCGATGGAACTCCCTTGGAATCCGGATTGAGTCAGGGAGTGGGCTTTGAGTTGTTTTATTTACGACGATATTGTTTTCGTTTGATGATATGCTATTGATTGTATGATATGTTGTTGACATGATCTGACATGATGGTTGATGATGCAGGCTGACGATAGCTTGCCGACCAGACTCACATATGGAGTAAAGGGGCCACACATGAGTTCCAGAGAGATTGAGGGAGAGGTGTGGACAGCATCCCTGC
>ML794065.1:182272-198936 GCA_009831015.1 Picea engelmannii
GAGAGAAATTGGGTGTGAGAGAGGGAAATATAAATATAGAGGGGTGGGGGGGAGAGAGAGAGAGATGTAATGACCCCTCATTATGACTACAAGCGAAGCAGAAAGGGTGATTTTTTTATATTTATAAAAAGGATGACAACGACGATTACAACTAGAAAACACACCTGATTGTGAGCACCACACCCATCGAACAGGTAACAGACAACTATGACTCCACGCACTATCACAAGAAAAGATGGACGAAATATGTGTAAAACAACAAGGAGAAACGACTACCCTCCCGACGCAAACATGAGCATGCCTACAAGCTAAGGGACAACATTCGTAATCCTGACACAATAGCCTTGACAACCAGTCACTAGAACCTCTAAGGCAGACAACTGAACACATGAGGGCGATACCACAAAAGCGCCAAAAATAACTACAATGAAAAACACCCACAACGGGCAGCACAGGCTTCAGCCAAGTTATTATCATTCGCCTCTACTCATTAGTGCACACAATGATCCCCTCATCTGGAATCATGTCGTCGCCAGGCGATATGAGCGACAATAGCTAAGGCACAATACGACACATCTAGATCAATCTCCTAGAAGGATTCAACATGTCAGGAGACCGAAGGCACTGTCAAACCACAGGACAACTGACCCAAGGCCCAATCGACCAGTCCATAATACGCAAGGAAACCTGACTACCATAACATTCCTACAACAAAATAAATTATTGTGCCACAAATTCTGTTGTAGCATACGACTCCCCGTACACCTTAAAATAATCATAACCAACAATTATCTTAGTGTAACTATCTTCCAAATCCAACATCGGAAGGGTAATTTCCTAAAGAGGAATTTGTTGTCTTTCAACTGGACAATTAGGAAACCTGTCGTTAAGGTAATATAATATTGTTGTCTACTAGATATAGGATGATATCATATGAAGGGTTGTCTAGCATAACAATATCAATATAATAACATTATCCAACATATAAATGATGTCATCACTAAAAACGTTATCTATGTGTACATAAATCACAACCATTATCTCATTATCTCAACACTAGAAATATCGCAATCATTAACTCACTATCATGATCTCACTACCCTTAAACACTATCCATACCATTATATCAATACTGAAAATATCGCAATCATTAAATCACAATCACTAAAAATATAGCAAGGGATAATTTGCGATCGTGAAATTGCTATCAATATTCGAATTTGTTCTCTTTTAAGTAAAACTTGATGTCTCTTGAAGGTCCTTGCCGAAATAGTTTGATACATTGATGCTGTCGATTTGGGGTATGTTATCATAGTCTAGTAAATACATGCGAATGTGGAGCTAACAGGATAATCAAAACGCATAGTTTCATAATTCTATCCCCAATGCTGACACACCAAAGGATGTTGCCTAACATAATCCCTCATTCACCTAAATGATGACATTACACATACAACGTTGTCTTTCAATTGTAAATTAAAGGCATTGCTAACCTACAAAGAAAACCGTAGTACACAAGATGATTTACTCGTTGTCTGGAAACAAGATGAAATGTAGTCTAAAAAAAAGTATTGAACCAGTCTATTAAATCCCTTTTACAGGAAAAACCCAGTAAATTTCCCAGGGACGTAGACATTAAATGAGGAAATCGTGGAGTAATTACATGATCAATATGGCGTAGATATAAATATATGTTCACTGTCTAAATTATGCAATTTGTGTCTGAATGTTTCTGTAACTCCGATTAGTCCCTGGCTGTTTTATTCCTCCAAAGAAATCGTTGCTTAAATCTATAGCTTGGGTATCGCTGTTATCCACTATTTAAATCTATTAACTTGGGATGTCATCTAAATATAAGTGTTGTCATACAAATGGATCGCTATCTCATCTATGCATATAAAGATGCAGTAACACATGATCATACACCCAACGCATCATATATCGCAACGCAGGTAATAATTAATGACAACACATTCAATGCAGGTAATAAATAAATGAAAACGCATTCGACGCAGGTAAACAACCACGGATTTCAATCTTAAAATTGCCGAAATCCCCAGGTAAACAACCACGAATTTCAGTCTTAAAATGGCCAAAATCGCAAGGTATAACCAATAGTTGTCCAATAGTTGGCCAAAAATTAATTCAGTAGATTAATTTCTATGCAAATTTTGTTTAGGAAAATCCAATTTGTCTTCTACATTTTATTTTACTCCCGTAGTAAAATTTCATTCTCTTTATTTTAGTCCCGTAGTAAAATTTCATTCTATAAATTGATATTTATACCAGGGTTAAAAATTTAGGTTTCTCCATCTTAGGATCATTATACAGAATCATTGTAATTTGCATTATCTCCATCTAAAACAAACATTGTAATAATTTGTATAACATTATTACAAAACACTTGTTTTTGACTAGTTTCAGGACTAGCCACAAACCCTATTTTCCACGGAGTGTAACTCCCAAAATACAACGACCTACAAGATGATTTTTTTACCAAAGATAATTGTGTATGTTTTCTCAATGGAATATCAATTTGACAGTCTGAATCATTATAGAAAAAAATTTATAGCGCAAATTGTGAGATGACCTGTAAATAACATACCTTAGAAAGCACCCTCAAAAATTTTTATCCTTCCTTGCATTTCGGCCTTCTTTTCTTCACCTTCACTCAGAAATTTGGCTTATATATCCTTGGTTACCTCAGACACCTATATATATTTAATATTCTCAAGTGTGTTTAAAATGAGAGAGCCTTGCCTCTTATTTATACTCTCCAAGTAGCTTCCTTAAAAACATCTTCTAGGTCACTTGGCCCACTTTCCTTATTTTAGGGTTAACCCACTTCTAATTTCTCCATTAAATTTATTATTGAAATAATTTATTTTGTATTCACTTTGAGTTATAAAAAACTCATCACTTCACTTTATTATTTACCTTTTAAAATCTCTTAAACCTCTTTGACTACTTTGACCTTTTGGGGCTTCTAGATGACATATGAGGGTCCTTCAATTTCGTAAGGCCATAAATATCAAACCATGAGGACTTATGTGACATTAAACATACCACAAGAAATGGAATGACATGTACTATCCATCTAGAATAGTGTTACCTTCAAATATAGAAAAAATCATACCATTATCCATAAAACAAACTTGTGTCCATTATCCAAACATGGGTTCTCCAACTTCACATGGTCATAACTCTCTAACCATGAGGAGTTATGTGATGTTCTACATACCATCAGAAATGGCATGAGAAGAAATATCCATCTAAGATAGTTTCCCTGACAAGTTCACTTTCCTTCATCTCATTATTCCATAATTAAGCATGGGTTCTCTTACTCCGCAAAGCGTTTTGCCGTGAGAGATTTCACCATAAGGGGACCACTTTGGAGTTCATCCATATTTACTTCTTATCAACCATGAAAAAAAAATAATAAGTCATATTTACATAAAAAAATGTTGGGTCCATTACCCATACCTTTGTGTTACGAGGATTTCTTCAAGGGTTGACATCAATGACACCAACCTTAATCAACAGTAGCTAGCTGCACCAACCAAGATTTTCCATGCTTTCTTTTTGGCAAATGCAAACTTTCCACCATCTTAGGATCTATATAACTATGTCTAGATCATGAATCAATTAAAATAGCAATGTATTGGTTGTTTATCATACCTTCCACTTCAATCATATGTGACTGATACTCTTTTTTCTTGTTGTCCAGGGCTGCATAGATCCTTGGTACATTTCTGCCCATGTTTTCCACTGTTTCAACTTGTTGTACATTGTGAACAATCCTCACTTTTTCACCTCTATGAGGGAAGTCTCTAAACATATGATCTCCTTTACAAACCCAACATTGAATAGGTGGTTTCCTTGGCCCTTGACCCCCTGTCTCAATCATTCCAGGTTCTCTAGAATTTGGTTGTCCCTAAGGATTATTTCTGAAGAATAGTGGCTTAGTCCCCTTCTTCCTCTAATCCATCTTGAATTTATTTTTGTCTTCCCAATGTTTTTGGAAATTTGGCCTTGCTTTTTTATGACAATATAGGCATTTAGATCTCCTTATGGTCTCCTCCAATGTTTTGGGATCATTATATTGTATTTTTTCATTGATGAATGATGGAAATCCACTCAAATATCTCTGAATCTTAACTGTCTCATCCTTGATGAAAGAAACATACTTCAATAGTCAGGGATGATTTTAAGGATGGAAATTTATTTAAAAATGTAGAAACATTGGCGAATCTTACTAATCCTTCATATGTCAACTATAAATGTTTGGCGATATTTTTGTAAAAATATTCAAATTTCTAAGTATTTTATATAGCTTTTATAAAATTTTGGCGATTTGTAAGGTAAAATAATTTTGTGCTATATAATTTGGGTGAATCATTTTTAAAATAACGAATCTCGTTTTTGGAAAAACCATGGAAAATTAGCCCATGAGAGAAATTTAGCACCTAAAATCATTCCCGTCAACAGTTCTAAAAACCTTATTTCATATTCATCTATGGTCATACTCCCAAGTTTCAGTTCAAATAACTCTTTCATTTTCTTGTCATAGTATCTCTTAGTCAAGTATTTATTTTCAAAATACTTCTTGAATTCCCTCCAAGTAACATTTTTCTCTTTAATTTGTTGCACCTGCACAAGATGATCCCACCACATCGATGCCTTTCCCTTGAGTTGATAGATGGAAATTCTCCCTTCTGCATGAGAAGAATAATTATGAAATTGAAAATACTTTCTCATGCCCAACAGCCATGTCTCTGCATCTTCATCCTTCTTGTGCTCACCATCAAATGTAGGAGGTTTGATTTTTGATGCAGGAGCATCGCTCACTCATCAAGCGAGCCAGCGCGTGGAGCAGGGAAAGACAGCTGGACAAGCCAGCAAAACTTCTTTTTAATTTTACCTTGATATTTATTGCGCAAGCATTAATGAGTTAATGTAATGAAGTGCACTTGTATTGTATTGTAGATAGGAAGGCATTTATTAGTTTTAATGCTGTTAGATAGAAATTAATTGTAGATTTGATAGTTGTAGAATTCGAGAGGGAAAACGGAATATAGGCACCCTCCTTTGTATTATTGTATGATTCATTATCATTGAGAGCAAGCAGAGAAGAGAAGAGAATTTGTGAAGAACACTCATGTACATATTTGAGTTAATAGAGAAGAGTCTTTGATTCAAATTCTTGTCTGGTGTTATTTCTCTGTGGGTATGATTGCTTATGTGCTCATGAGTGCTTGTTTCTTTGTATGCATTTGCTTTGATATGATGTGCATGTGTTTTCAGAGATCTATTGAAGTCTGAAAGAGAGGAGAATGAGTTTTAATTGTTTCTCTGTTTGAGCCAGGAGATTCCTGCATAGAGTGGAGTGGAATTCATCCGCATAGACTGTGTTGATGAGGCTAGACAGTTGAACTCTTGTTCTCATCTTCCCAAAAGTGGAGTTGGGTTATCAGAGCCGTGGAGGTGAATTGTAGGCCAAGGTTGGAGTCTCAACAGCGAGTCTGATCCTAGGTTGACAGAGACTACTGTTGTTGGAAGTGCACAAAGTCCAGAAGATCCAACACTTAGAGAGTGATTGGACGTCGAGCGCAAGGAGTGCGCCAACCTTCAGTTGAAGGAGTGAAGAAATTAAGCTCAGGAGGGATAGTTCCTTCTTGCATACCGTAGGAGAAGGACCCAGGAGAAAGTCCAACAGAACGGAGGTTTGGAGTGGAGGAGATCTCTAAGGCGAAGAATCAGTGTTCAAGGTTCATGGAGGAGAATCGAGAAACCCCGTCTATCGTCTGATCATGGAGAAGTTGCGCAAGAGTTAGTCCATAAGCGCAAGAGGGAAGGACCAACGCCCACCGGGGTTCGATGTTCGGCGTTTGGCGAGGTAAGAGTTTCATACTCTTTGAAATCGCGATTGGCGATTTCCCGAATCCACAGGAGCCATCGATCAGAGCAAGGACATGTGGCGCAAGATCCCAAGAAGTCAAGATTCGGGGTTTGGCAAGGTCTGCGGCCTTGTGCATTAGGGATCGCAAATTCCTGAATCACAATTTCCCGATAGCGCGAGTGGGAGACAGGTGTCATGTCATTAACACACACCCTGAGGCATTGACAGGTGGCATCGAGATTCAAGGTTCGTAGTTTGGTGGCGCAAGTGAACCGTGGCATCGCAAGTGCTGATTTTTAGATAGGGAAATCCCCGAAAGGAGTGGAAGGCGTTGACTCGTTGACCCATAGGGGTTCGGGGTTTTGAATTGCATAAGAATCATGCATGCATGTTTCTCTATATCGCGAAACCCGATTCTCCGTCAAGAAAAGGGGAGATCGTCAAAGAGTGTTGTGGGTAGAGAGAAATCCCGAGAGGAGTTGGAAGATTTCTTGAACTCTTCGGGCCTGTGTGAAGGAAGGTCCTGGGTGAGAGCAAGTTGGACCATGGGGGTCGGACATCGCACCAAGTGGTATCAGAGCCGATTAAGAGTTCTCTTTGTTCAGGTAGTAGAGAGAAGTGGATTACACCATGCCGCCTAGAAGGGAAAGGCAGTCACCTGATCGAGAAGACAGGGATGCGCGAAGAAGGGGAAGGCCGACAGGGAATCCGAAAATGGAACAACAGATATGAGATCTCAGGGTGAGACTCGAAGAGATGGAGACCACCCAAAGGTGCAGAGTCGACGATGGAGAGTTCAGTGATTCCGAAGTAGAAGAGGAAGCTGGACATGATGTAGAAAAGGTCACAGCCGAGGATGCCTCAACAGAGAGGTTGATCAGAGCCATTGCGAGAATGAGCTCAAAGACGAAGATGGACATTCCCGTCTATGAGGGGAGTCTAAATGAAAAGGAGTTGCTGGATTGGATCCGAGCACTCGACACCTACTTTGATTATGAGGATATCGAAGAGGACAAGAAGGTAAGGCATGTCGTTACAAAATTGAAAGGACATGCAACCTTATGGTGGGATGAGTTGCAGGCTGATAGGCGCTGCAAAGGAAAACATAAAATCAAGAACTGGGACAGGATGATCGCTAAGATGAAAGCGAAATTCATCCCCATAGATTATCAGATCACTCTATTCATGTGTATGCAGAACCTGAGACAGAAGTTGATGATGGTGAAAGAGTACACCGAGGAATTCTTCAGGCTCAATATCAGAGCTGGTCATCGGGAGAGTGATGACGAAAAGGTAGTGAGATACCTGAATGGTTTAAGGTAAGACATTCAGGACGAATTGAACATTGTTACCATCCGAACAGTCGAGGATGCGTAACAGATGGCTCTGAAAGCCGAGGAGATAGCTGTGGGTAGAAGGAACTCCCGAGAGGAGTTGAAAGAGTCTTTGACTCTTTGGGCCGTGTGAAATAAGGTCCTGGAGGATGCGGTTGCTGCCGAGAGTGGTTGCGTCAAGAGTGCTCACTCATCAAGCGAGCCAGCGCGTGGAGCAGGGAAGGACAGCTGGACAAGCCAGCAGAACTTCTTTTTGAATTTTACCTTGATATTTGTTGCACAAGCATTAATGAGTTAATGTAATGAAGCGCACTTGTATTGTATTGTAGATAGAAAGGCATTTATTAGTTTTAATGCTGTTAGATAGAAATTAATTGTAGATTTGATAGTTGTAGAATTCGAGAGGGCAAACGGAATATAGGTACCCTCCTTTGTATTATTGTATGATTCATTATCATTGAGAGCAAGCAGAGTAGAGCAGAGAATTTGTGAAGAACACTCATGTACAGATTTGTGTTAATAGAGAAGAGTCTTTGATTCAAATTCATGTCTGGTGTTATTTCTCTGTGGGTATGATTTCTTATGTGCTCATGAGTGCTTGTTTCTTTGTATGCATTTTCTTTGATATGTTGTGCATGTGTTTTCAGAGATCTATTGAAGTTTGAAAGAGAGGAGAATGAGTTTCAATTGTTTCTCTGTCTGAGCCAGGAGATTCCTGCATAGAGTGCAGTGGAATTCATCTACATAGAGTGCGTTGATGAGGCTAGACAATTGAACTCTTATTCTCATCTGCCCAAAAGTGGATTTGGGTTATCAAAGCCATGCAGGTGAATTGCAGGCCAAGGTTGGAGTCTCAGCAGCGAGTCTGAGCCTAGGTTGACAAAGACTATTGTTGCTGGAAGCACACAGAGTCCAGAAGATCCAACACTTAGAGAGTGATTAGACGTCGAGTGCAAGGAGTGCGCCAAAATTCAGTTGAAGGAGTGAAGAAATTAAGCTCAGGAGGGATAGTTCCTTCTTGCATACTGTAGGAGAAGGACCCAGGAGTAAGTCCAACAGAACAGAGGTTTGGAGCGGAGGAGATCTCCAAGGTGAAGAATCAGTGGTCAAGGTTCACGGAGGAGAATCGTGAAACCCCGTCTATCATCTGATCGTGGAGAATATGCGCAAGAGTTAGTCCATAAGCGCAGGATGGAAGGACCAACGCCCATCGTGGTTCGGCGTTCGACGTTTGGCGAGGTAAGAGTTTCATACTCTTTGAAATCATTATTGGCAATTTCCCGAATCCACGGGAGTCGTTGATCATAGAAAGGACACGTGGCGCAAGATCCCAAGGAGTCGAGATTCAAGGTTTGGCAAGGTCTGCGGCCTTGTGCATCAGGGATCGCAAATTCCCGAATCGCGATTTCCCGATAATGCGAGTGGGAGACAGGTGTCATGTCGTTAACTCACACCCTGAGGCGTTGACAGGTGGCATCGAGATTCGCGGTTCGGAGTTTGGTGGCGCAAGTGAATCGTGGCATCGCAAGTGACGATTTCCCGATAGGGAAATCCCCGACAGGAGTGAAAGGCGTTGACCCGTTGACCCATCGGGGTTCAGGGTTTTGAATTGCATAAGGATCGTGCATGCGTGTTTTGCGATATCGCAAAACCCGATTCTCCGTCAAGAAAAGGTGAGATCGTCAAGGAGTGTTGTGGGTAGAGAGAAATCCCGAGAGGAGTTGGAAGAGTTCTTGAACTCTTCGGGCCTGTGTGAAGGAAGGTCCTGTGTGAGAGCGAGTCAGACCGTGGGGGTCGGACATCGCACCAATTTTATTCATTTATCCTCGTAGCTCATCAACCCCAGACCTCTTATGCCTCCTGAAAGGGGATGGACTTGATCTATTGTGTTCTCTCTTATTGGAATGCCTCAGTGAGTGATGTTGATGTATGCTAACACTTTTGGTTCTACTTTTATCATCAAGAGACCTGTGAGTTCCTTATTTGCTTGAGCAACTCTCCTTATCCAATTTATTTTCTATTTGGTTCAAGCTCTGCATTAACTTCATGTTGAACTCCTCCTATTGCTCCTTGAATCTCATAAGCCTTTCATTATCATCTTTATGGCTTTGTACATCCTTCTAAAAAATTTTAATGGTCTCTACCATATTCATGTTTTCATCCCTTCCTTCTCCATGTCCATTGGAGTTTGTTCTTTCAATGCCCAAATGGAAATCCATCCCTTTGATCTCATATTCATGGCTATAAGTCCCTGGTGCATATTCCATTCCTCCTACACTTTGTGTTGATCCTTATATGATCTAGTTGTTGTTAACTCTGCAAAATGTGCAGCCAATAAAAATTTTCTAGGTTAACTGACTCATAAATTGGATGAAAATATGAACCATTTTGGTTCAATAATATATCAGAATTATTTATTTTGATTTCCTAAAAAATTGAATGCCCGGATCAATTTTCTAGGTGAATAATTATATTAAACTATTGAACAAATTTCCAACTCTTGCTTCCATGCTCAATTATGAGTCTTGAGCAGAACATTATGGTTATTTGAAAATTGTCCATTTATTTTTCTGTTCACTCTTCAACTTGGTGCAATTATGCGTTGTAATTATGCATTTTTCCACCTACTCCATTGGATTTTTAGTAGGATCTCAATTGGGTTTCTTCATATAGATATTTTGGAGAGTATGTCCAAGTTTCACCTTTTTCTAGGTTCTGGGATGCTAGTGACAATCCGCTAAAGTTCTAGGCGAATTCATGTTTTTGGTCTAGAATGCTACATGTACCTTCTTTTCCATCTTAAACATTTTTAACATACCCATAAATTTACTTCAGCTATAGGAATGTATTCTATGGTTCAATAGATTTTCATTGACTACTCCTGTACCTCAATCTAAATGTACAAAAATACCATAAGGTAGTGCATGCTCCACACACCTCTATCCAATGTGGATCACTTCTCTGTCATGCTAATAACTGGTGTGCACTACTTCTGTGTTGCGTACCAATATCTACCACGCATAAATTAGAACCTGTACACCCATATTTAGAATGCACAACAATGCCATAACATAGTGCATGCTCCGCACACCTATAGCCAATGTGGATCACTTCTTTGTCATGCTAGTAACTGGTGTGCAATAGTTCTCTGTCGCGCGTCAATATCCACTGCACACAATTGTGGTTCATGCACTAATACTTTTTGCACACACAAAAAAAAATCAATTATTTTTTTTTGTATCGTGCATGAATATTCTGCGCACATTTTACTCTACATGTTGCATCATGCAAAAGTTTATTATGCCTCCACCGTGCACCAATACTCTACGCACACCATTAACTAAATTGTTGTGCGGCAACATATACCCACATTGCGCGCGCACCAACAAAATTCCTCTACACCTTATCAATATTGTGCACACCACGCGCACTATTATTATGTGTGTAGACACCGCGCACGCCAGTATTACGCATGTGCCACTCAATCCGCACCATGCAATGATAAATTTAGTGCGCACACCCATGTGCCAAAAATTTTCTGCGGTGTGTCAAATTTAAGTGCATAGACCGATGCGCCAATATTTTTCTACGCAGTGTCAAATTTTAGTGCGGCCACCCACACACCAATATTTTTCTGTGCAGTGCCAAATTTTGGCATGCGCACCCGTACACCAATATTTTTTTGCGCAGTGCCAAATTTTAGCACGCGCACTAGCATGCTAATATTTTTCTGTACATCGCCAAATTTTAATGCGCGGACTTGCACACCAATATTTTTCTGTGCAATGGAAAATTTTAGCGCGCACATCGACAAACCAATATTTTTCTAAGCAACACCAAATTTTATCGCGTGCACCTGCACACCAATATTTTTCCACACAGTGCCAAATTTTAGCACGCGTACCCACATGCTAATATTTTTCCACATATCGCAAGATTTTCACCCTTCATCATGCATTTTTAGTGCACCCACCTGCACACATTCATTTTTATGCGCATCAACTCCTCGTGAATTCTGCTCCAGAAATTTGGGCTTTTCCCAAACTTTTTTCCAATTTTTACAATAGACATTTTGCAACAATGAAATTTGTTCAATTTCACCCAGATAATACCAATTCAACCTGTGCAAAAACAAATCGTTGTGGGTTGACATTAATGGAACAAATTTTTCCCAAACTCAATTCACGAATTGATAATTTTAATCAACTAATATCTCTCCATCTATCATGGCTTCCATGTAACTTCAAATTCAACCAATTCTAGGTCAAGAATATTTAATCAAGAATATCTCACCACTTGGCCAAATTTCTCAATTTTCCCATGAATTTAACAACAAAAATTGGGGCTTTTCCCCAATTCCATGCTATTGCTTCTAATTTTTACCTTTGACACTCTATAACTTGAAATTTGGCCATTTCAAAATCAATCCTTTGTGAAATTTTTCTTCAAATCAACTTGCTCGGCCCATCCAAGCTCAGTGTTGAAAAATTAAGCTCTAATACCATATTGTAACATATCGAACCACCCAAGTTAGGCCATGCTACTCCAAAAAATGCTTTGACACCATATTCTAACATACCCGACCACCCAGGTTGGGCCATGATACTCCAGAAAATGCTCTGATACCATATTGTAACATCTCCAACATCCAACTGGGATATGCAACATAAACAATTTTGAACTGCATGCAAACTAAAACATATATACATAGAAACTATTGCGAAACTTTATATATATAACTAAAAACAAACAAACACATTTTGTAAATGCATAGATTTATGTGGAAATAATAGTAAAATATACATGCAATATAGATAGGAAATACCTTCCCAGATGGGGTGACAGGGAAGCTGAGGCGACCATGTGGACGCGCATTGGGACGCGGTGGCATGGCGCTCAACGGCTCACATCAAATGCCCATTAATTTACCATGAATTTACACAGGTGTATTCAAATGCGGAGCCTACTCACACAAGGGGAAGGTACCCGCACTGAGTTTCAGACTTTAATGAAGGAAGTGATGGTGGTGATTATCATAATTGACATAACGCTTGGGTTCATTGTTAGTAGTGTAACTCCAGGCTGCAGAGAGCTCTCGAGACCCTCTGTCTCGCAGCAGCATTGGCTTCACAGCAAGTTTTCTCTCGTCCGACTGACGCGGCCGCTTTGCCTGGTCGCATTATCACTCTGCATCACTATGCCAAGACTCAGGGGGACACCACGATGAGGAGCGGCTTGGCATGCAGCGAAGTTGCGACGAAAGCGAAAGGCGGACTTTGAAAAAGCAATGGCAGTGGCTGCTAGGAGAAGAAGGATGAGGGGAATGGAAATTGTTGAGGAGGTGATCCTGGACGAAGGACTGGAAAGCCCCCCTGTGCACACCTTGTTCACGGTCCCAGAAAACTAGAACCCCCGCTCGCACTTTGGTTTGGACAGCACTCCAGGAACGACAAGTGGGACGCGCAACCATGGTGACAGAGGCAAAGAAGAACCTTATTCTCCTTGCTATGTGGAGGAGGAAGCTCCTCCTGAACCCACCAGAGTAGATACGGGAGATAAGGAGCATGGAGCGACCGCAGACACCAGCCCGGCACAACCACCCTCAGCCGACGGGGATTATCTCAGCCTCATCTTTGACGTGCGAAATCTCCTAGAAGACCAGGTCTTTCGCATCGTGCGGTTGGAGCAGAGGCTAGATATGTTCTTCGTTGTGCATTCAAGAGCTATGCCAAAGAAACAATGTCCAACATGTGCCAGAGCTTACGCCTTTCCAGCATGATGGAGGCACACTGATGCTGTCGACACTCACATGGGCTCCGAGGTTACCTGATGTCCAGACCCAAACTTTGCTTGTGGTTTTGTTTTAATAGTCTATGCCTATCGACAATTAGCTTTCTATATGTTTTAGTTTTAGATGCAAACATCAGTATTATGCTGCGGCCTGCTACTCCTAGTTTCCTACGGGCGGGAGATAACAGTGTTAATTTTGCTACTTTATGTCTGCTCTGCAACTATGATGGTTTATGGATAGGGATGTCTAGCTGCCTCGGTTTCCTGCTAAGGCGAGACAGCTGGCATCCCCGACAGTGCTGTATTTTGTCTATGCTAATATAAAAGGATCCAACTCTTTTTACTTAAAAATATATATATATATAGACAGGAAATACCCATAAATATAAAGATAATTATAAACTGCATGTAGGATAAACCAATAAAAATAAACACGTAAATAATAATGCAACATGTAATTTAACACACAATTGCACTTATCTTGGTAAGAATATCACCAACTGTGTTTAGACCTTCCATAAACCTCCCAGCCTTAGACCCCACTAATCATCACTCTCAGTAGTGGGTCACCCCCGATCTTGGACTAAACTCCACCCGGCTAAAGGGATTCCTAACCAAGATGACTTATCTCAGACAACAGGAAATACTTCGTCACAAGTGCCAACTCAAACTAACATCCTAAAGTCCCTCATTCCCCACATCCATGTCCCACCCCAGGAATTTTTCCCCTTCTCTTCTCAACAGTCCCTCGTCTGTCCCACATCCCTTCTAGGGCTTCAACAACAGGTCAGACCAGAAGTCTCGGAGCCCTATAGTTGTAGTTTAGCACCTTTAGGAAATCAATTCCCAATAATTATCTCACCCAAAGAGATATTTATCACGGTCCTGACAACACACCTATTCAATGTCCCATGGGCATGACAACCCGCTTCTTCATTCCATCTCCCAAGCTAACCACATACAGGTAGAGGTATATGTACGAGTATGGTAGTACTAGTTCAGGTACAAATACTGGTACATAGAGTTATGGAGGAAAAATCAAATGAGTGTATGAATTATGATGGAATGATAGGAAAATGAGTTAATTCCAAGCTATATGTATGCATGCTCTCAACTTGACACTTGCCATGTTGGGAGCTACTTTGGCCCATTTGTCCCCATCCTTAGAACTTAGGATAAAATAATTATCCATACTTTATACTTTAAGGAATATGAATATAATATTCCTTTTTGGCTTAAGCACCCTAGCTTGGCCCTTTTCCTTTACTTTTATCCCCCCCCCCTTCCCTAACTAGTGGATTTTAGTCCCCCATAATATTTTATCATGGTCGGTCTACATGCAACGATGTATTTTATATTATTGATAAGATGTATACAAAAATAGGCTCACTAGCCTTTAGCATCTAATATCTCTATCCTAATTCAAAACATAAGTCTCCTAGATTATAATAATTGGCTCACCATCCTATAAACACAACATATACAAAAAGGCTCCCTGGCCTCAATATCACCCGCACTTAAGTTTGTTGTGTGCAGTATCCTGGAATGTGCACACTTCATCATTTTACTGCGCAGTACATGTGCACACTATACCATGGAAGGTGCATACAAAAGTGATATCCAACAACTCACTAGATTAAGTACATTTTCATTTACATTTACAATTGGGTTTGGCCTAGGGTTATTACAAGAAGTCCTTCCATGATTGACACAGTAAACAAATGAAGTTTCAAGTCGAAGATCTATTACTACTCTATGACAACAAGTATATTCAAAATTTAGGGAATTTTAGAACACATTGGCTAGGACCTTATGTGATTTAGCAGCTAACAAAGACATGTGTTACACGATTGGAAACCTTGACTGGATAAGTCTTGGAAGGACTGGTCAATGGAAGTAGGATGAAACTCTATAGAGATGGATGATAGGTTGCGTATTAATTTGGGTTTCACCGGAACACATGTATTATAGTAGTTGTATCATATTAGGAAATAAAAATAAGGAAAATAAAATAAAAGGTAGATATAGGGAAAAGAAAAAGAGTGTTCAATTAGCAAGGCATAAGAATGTGCATATAATGAATGGTCATCAAACATCAACATAGCACTACACCAAGCTAGATACAAATGAGATAGACTATGATGCATATAGAGAAAACAACAATAAACCAGTGCACATTTTGGCAATGATGCGATCATTAAAAGAATTAAAGCATAGAAATGACGGTTACGCAGCGGGAGTGATAGGTCATAAAAGTGTTGTATAAGTATTAAATGGGAAAATCCATCTGAAATCATGACATATCAGCAGTACGATGGATAAATCACATGAAGGATTTAGTAATAAAGAATCATTTATTCAAGCAACTCATCAAACATGGTGATAGATTGGACAACATAGTTAAGGTAGGATGAGACAGGTGTGGTCGACACGAAAGCACAAAAACATAAGAATATATTTAAGTGAAAATCATTCTTGCATACCAATGAGAGAAAATAAGAGAAAACCCGAGTGAACTAGATAATAGAGCTGAACTACATATACTAGAGAACACACATAGTTCTAGTTAAGGAACCTGTCACCCAAGACGAATGGGGAAAGATCCACTAGTAGTACCACCGATCACCCCTAGGATGAGTAGGAAATGAGATATTCTTGGAAAGACTATCATCCTCAATTTTGTGGGTCATGACATTACCGGGGAACAACCATTTCCGAAGCTCGATAGGGAAAAATACTCATACGTTGAGAGCCTATCGAATGCAGGGGCTCACAATTCTTCCAATGTAAATTTGCACGCAAATTTGAATGGAGTCAACAAAAAGTTTGGGAGTTACCAACACTTCATGATATTAAATGAGAAGGAAACGGATCAATATCCCACTAAAAGAGAAGTTTCCCAAAAACTGGCTTCATATACAACGCCCAAACTGGACCTAAAGGATTTACCAAGGAGCATAGCAGAAGAGGAGGATGGTATCAAGCTCAAGAAACCTCAGTGTATTATTGACAAAGAAGATAATTACAACAAAAGGAGGCTTAACAAAATAGGGGGGAGAGAGAAAGAGAGGGAAAGGGGGAAAAAACATAGGGTCGGAGAGAGAGAGAGAGGGAAAGGGGGAAAAAACAGAGGGGGAGAGAGAGAGAGAGGGAAAGGGGGAAAAAACAGAGGGGGAGAGAGAGAGAGAGGGAAAGGGGGAAAAAATATGGGGGAGAGAGAGGGGGGGGGGGAGAGGGAGAGATGGAAAGAGGGACGGGAGAGGGTAGGGAGATAGAGAGAGGGATCGAGAGAGAGAGAGAGAGAGAGAAACTGGGTGAGAGATAAAAAGAGAGGGGTGGGGGGAAGAGAGAGAGGGAGGGAGGCGGTGAGAGGGAGATAGAGAGAGGGGAAGAGGGGAAGAAGTAGAGATGACATAAGATATGGGGAATGAGATAGAGGGAGAGAGTAAGAGAGAGAGAGGGAAAGGGAGAAAATTTAGATGGAGAAAGAGAGAGAGGAGTGGGAGGAAGAGAGAGAGAGATAGGTGGGGGCAAGTGAGAAGGTAGGATAGAGAGTGGGAGGATAGAGAGAGGGGGGGGATATATAGAGAGGGAATGGGTAGAGAAGTGGAGCAAGAGGGAGGGGAGGGGTAGAGTGATAT
>ML794065.1:219532-229634 GCA_009831015.1 Picea engelmannii
CGGCTTGGTCAACTTCGAAAAATTCTAGAAATTATAATATTCATCCGTTGAATTCAAAATGATAGTCATAATAAAATAGAGTCTCTGTAGATTGTTGCAGTATATTTTGTTTGTTCAAAACATAAGTTTAATAAAAAAAACATAGTTGTAGAAATAAGTAACTCATTATCATTCATTTCGTGTTTAAGAAACATACTGTTAAACAATTGTCAATTTGACATATCAAATCGTGATAAAAAAAATTTGAAAAATAGTCATTAGAAAGCTAACACAATTCTTCAGAAGTTTTGTTTTTACTGTAAAGTGAAATTCTAAATAAAAAAAATACTTTTATATGTCGTAAGTTGAATAACTTGTGAAAATACAGTTTTTTTTGTCATAAAACAAGCAAAAGTGTAACCCACCTTCATGATTTCACCCGTTTGCTTAGCCATAAATTCTAAACAAAGAAGTGTCATACACCAATTTGAATGATACACCAATTTGATGTTTGACTTAACCATAAATTCTAAACAAAGAAGTCTCATACTGATGCAGACCCCCTATTCCTCCTAAGGGCTGCACGATTTCCTGGTCAGGATCTTTTGATTTTGGAGCCGAAATGGCTCTTCTGGTTCCAAACTGGAATCCTTCGGATGAATACGCAGGTCCCTTATGAATGCTCAGTTGTCTTTTTTGGGCGACAAGCGTGAGCTCCTCACAGTGCACGACCAAAGGATGTGACCAAGTGCCAAGTCGAAAAGGCGTTTATCGGGGACCGAGACTTCATGGGTCAAGTGTCCGGTCTTCTGGCCTCTCGAACCCCTGGTAGACGAAATGTCGAAATGGCCCAATGCTCACTCCTTCAAGAGTTCACGTTTCACAAAATCTAGATGCAAGGGATATCCTCGCTCCTTAGGGTCTTCGGTCACCGAAAAGACGAAATACCCAGTGCCTATTCCTTTGTGGGATTTCACGTTTCGCAAAATCAAGGTGCAAGGGGATGTCTCTGCTCCTTGGAGGTTCCGGTCAGTGAAAATCCGAAATGACCTGGTGCCTACTCCTTTTTGGGAATTCTCATTTTGTGAAATCAAGATGCAAGGAGTGTCCCTTCTCCTTGGAATTTTTGATTGTCGAAAAGACGAAATGTCGAAAGCCGAAACACCGAAATGCCTGGCGTCTGTCGATTTTGGGATTTCGCGTTTCGTGAAATTAGGATATAAGGAGTATCACTGCTCCTTGGAATCTTCGGTCACCAAAAATCCAAAATGCCAAATGTCGAAACGCCAAAATGTTTTTATGTTTGATCAACGGCTCACAATAATTCCTGTGATCAACGGCTCACGTCGAATTGTGATTTTTCTATTTCGCGATTTGGGGTTCTCGGGGACAAAACCTCCGTCCTTCCAACTCCTGGTACTTGAAGTCCTGAAATGAATGTTGAGAACCTCTCGCCACTAGCCTCCTCGCATCTCTACCTGATCCAATGGCCTGTGGGGTTTGGATGTTACCCCTCGAGGATTCTCCACTGTCCATTTGGATCTCCAGAATATCCTCCTGGATCTATGCAGGGTTAAAGCCTACACTCCTCTTTTTCAATCGGACAACCTACGGGAATTTCCACCACGATCCAACGCTCGATGACGTTCTTCCTTCTGAGCTTTACTTGATTTCAACTTAGAATATTTATAAGTCTACAAAGAATCGGTCTTCGATTCTTCCAGGGAATGAATTACTGGACTTTGACAACACTTCCAAGGTGTTATCTCTTCTAAGCTCTGTCTGGTTCAGACGTCGATAACTCAGATTCACGGCGTTTTCTCCTTGGCTCGATGCACACCTTGCAAATCTCCTAGTGAAGAGAAAACAATTCCCCAGCGTTTCTCTCTGGCTCAATGCACACCTTGCAGAGCTCCTATTGAAGAGAAATAATTGAAACTGGAAAAAACTCACCGTTCCATTCACTTATAAAACAAAAATTAACAGGAAAATACACATAGTCCAAGCATAACGCATTTGGATCAATTTTCCATTATGTTCTATTCATAAGTTCCCACTGGCTACATAACACATACAAATTTCAGTAGTTCAACAACTGAGATCTTTCTTCTCACTCGCAGTTCTCTCACAAATGACTTCTCTCTTCCTTACCTCTCTCTACTAACTGGGCTTACAAACTTTTTCATAACTCAAAATATCCCTAGGGTTTTTCCCTAGCTATTTTCCTACTCTAAACCTTATCCTACGCTATCTTAGATCGGTCGCTTTCTAGAGCCGAAGTAGACATTCTGCTCTATTTTACAATTTCAAAAACTTGCTTCAAAGGGAAAACCCGACATCGGTTCAAGCATGTCTCTGAAGGTGAATTTCAACACTGAGTGGAGACGGATCCCAAAATCAGTTGAACTACCACGTTGAAGTTCCGAGAGAAATATCACATGTTGAGTGGTCCCACCTTTGAGCGCTTGCCAACGATTCTCTTGCATCATACTCCCCTTGACAAAAATTCATGGACTCCTGTCCATGAGATCCTCTACTGAACTCCCCCTCTTCTGGATAGCATCTTCATTTTCCCAACTGACATCTTCTATTGGGTGTCCCTTCCATTTGATTAGATACTCAAAATAAGTCTTTCTCTTGGTCTTCTTGCCAATCCTCTGATCCATAATCTTCTCCATCTGTAGCTTTTTTGCCACAGCCATCTACTTCTCCCACTGGATCTTTCCTTGATCTTCTGATGCTTCTGTGTCGTCGTTCCTGTAAGGATACAGGTCTGAGACATTGAATATGGGTGAAATTCCCACACCATGTGGCAGCTCGATCTCATAGGCATTTGCATTGAACTTCCTCGAGATCTTATAGGGTCCTATCTTCTTCATCTTCAATTTGTTATATGTTACCATAGGGAACCTTTCCTTCATGAGATGTGCCAAAACCTGATCTCCCACTTCAAATTGAAGTTCCCTATAATGTTGATCAACTCTATGCTTGTATTTCTTGTTAGAACTCTGTAATTGTTCTTTGATCCAGCTATGGAGTTTCTGCATTCCAACAACAAAATCCTCTACTCCAGCGCTTCTGATATTTCCCTGTTCCAAGTCTCTTAACTCAGATACTCCCCTGGGTTGCATTCCATAGAGTATTTGGAATGGGCTCCTTTCAGTGCTCCTGTTTGGTGATTCATTGTATGCAAATTCTGCTTGTGGCAGAATCTGATCCCATTGGTTATGATGTTCAGTAACCAGTATCTTTATTGTATCCATCATCAATCAATTCTTTACTGTATCCATCATCAGTGCACAAATTCCACTGAAGTCTCTAATGAAATTTCTGTAAAAACTTGCTAAGCCATGAAAGATCCTTACCTTGAACATTCTCCTTGGTGACGAACACTCTTTGATCTCTTTCACCTTCTCTGGATCCATCTTCAATTCATTCGAAGATATCACAAAACCCAAGTAAATGATCTTTGTCTTCATAAAAGTGGACTTGTTTAGATTGATCAGTAGCTTCTCCCGTTGTAGCCTCCTCATCACTAGTGTTAGGTGCCTCAAATTCTCCTCGTTAGTCTTGCTGAAAATCAATATATCGTCTAGATATACAACCACGAACTTGCCAATGAAATCTTTCATGATTTTGTTCATCAGCCTCATAAAAGTGCTTGGGGCATTTGTTAAGACAAACGACATAACTAGCCACTCATACAGGCCTTCATTCATCTTAAAGGTTGTTTTCCATTCATCACCTTCTCTCATCTTGATCTGGTGATATCCACTTTTCAAATCTATCCTAGAAAAGAAGTTTGCTCCACTTAAGAAATCCATTAAGTCATCCATTCTCGGTAAAGAAAATCTGTACCTGATGGTGATCTTGTTGATGGATCTCGAGTCTGTACACATTCTCCATCCTCCATCTTTCTTTGGGCTTAACACAGTTGATACTGCGCATGGGCTCAAACTTTCTCTAACTAAACCCTTATCCAGCAACTTTTGGACTTGGTTTCTCACCTCCTCATTCTCTTGAGGTGTTAATCTATATGCTACCTTGTTTGGCAGGCTTGCTCCAGATATCAAGTCAATATGATGAATGATACTCTTGATGGGCGACAATGAGTTTGGCAGCTCATCCACCACTATATCCACAAAATTATCCAGCAGTTCCTGGACTTCTTTAGGTAAATCGTCCATTCATGTACTCGTGAGGATGACTTTGGGTTTCCTCACCATAGTGAACTGTATCTCTTGTTCTCCCTTGACTTCTTTCAGGAGTTCCTTCCCACTCATGAGAAGTATGCTTGTGATAGCTTCCTCCTTTGCTCTCTTCTCCTCCATTGGCAGAAACATATGCATTCTACCATTCTTCTCCAATGTGTATGTATTTTTCCTCCCATCGTGAATGATATTTCTGTCATACTTCCATGGCCTTACCAACAAAATGTGGCATACATCCATGGGAATTACATCACATGTGATTTCATCTTTATATCCTCCTATTTTAATTTCAACCAGGCATTGTTTAGTAATCATTACCTGGTGTCATTTTTGCATCCATGAGACTTCATGCTCAGCTCGTCCTGGACTTCATATCT
This sequence comes from Picea engelmannii, assembly GCA_009831015.1. NCBI lineage: Eukaryota > Viridiplantae > Streptophyta > Pinopsida > Pinales > Pinaceae > Picea > Picea engelmannii. Next base: position 224,100 of record ML794065.1, read on the forward strand.
CAATCCATTTACATATCTAGTGACTTTTTCTTCATCTCTCTCCCTGTGTCCAGTTTTGATGTTCAGCCTGTAGAACTCCTCGGTGTACTCCTTGACTGTCATTCCTTTTTGTCTCAGGTTCTGTAGTTTCATGAACAGATTGATCTGGTAGTCCTTGTGTATGAACTTAGCCTTCAGTTTGGCTACCATCCTGTCCCAATTCTTGATCCTTTGTTTTCCTTTACTTCTCTTATCAGCCTGTAGTTCATCCCACCATAGTGCTACATGCCCTTTTAGCCTGGTGACTGCTTGCTTCACCTTCTTCTCCTCATTGACATCTTCATAGTCGAAGTGTTTATCCATGGACCTTATCTAGTCCAGTAGTTCCTCAGCATCTATATTCCCCTCGTACATGGGAACCTCTATCTTAGCTCTGCCTCCCAATCTGGCAACTGCTCTCAACAACCATTCTTCTACAACATCCTCTCCTGCATCTTCTTCGGCCTCAACTTCTTCACTTTCTGCATCACTGACATCCCCAGCGTTAGGTGCTCTTCTCTGTGTTGCTTTCATTGTCTCCATTTCAGTGAGAATCTCTCACACTTCCCTTTCTATGGCATGGTTTCCTAAAGGCGGATCTCGTCTTCTTGGCGGCATGGTGTTGACTGTCTATCACACAGAGAGTACAGCTCCAAGTTTTTATGTCTCCTTCTTTTTCCTCCTTCGCCTGAAATCTACAGACGAAAAATGTGCTCTGATACCACCTAATGTAGACCCCCTATTCCTCCTAAGGGTTGCACGACCTCTCGGTCAGGATCTTCTAATTTTGGAGCCGAAATGGCTCTTCTGATTTGGAACTAGAATCCTTCAGACGAATACGTAGGTCCCTTGCGAATGCTCAGTTGGCTTTTTCGGTTGCCAAGCATGAGCTCCCCACAGCGCACGACCAAAGGCTATGACCAAGTGCCAAGTCGAAAAGGTGTTTATCGGGGACCGAGACTTCACGGGTCAAGTGTCCCGTCTTCTGGCCTCTCTAACCCCTGGTAGCCGAAATGCTGAAATGGCCCGGCGCTCGCTCCTTTGGGATTTTGCATTTCTCGAAATCTGGATGCAAGGGATATCCTCTCTCCTTAGAATCTTCGGTCATCGAAAAGAAGAAATACCCGATGCCCATTCCTTTTCAGGATTTCATGTTTCGTGAAATCAAGGTGCAAGGGGATGTCTCTGCTCCTTGAAGGTTCTAGTCACCGAAAAGCCAAAATGATCCGGCACCTAATCCTTTTCGGGTATTCGCATTTCGTGAAATCAAGATGAAAGGAGTGTCCTTACTCCTTGGAATTTCTAGTCACCGAAAAGCCGAAATGCCGAAAGCCGAAACGCCGAAATGCCTAGCGTCTGTCGATTTCGAGATTTTGCGTTTTGCGAAATCAGGATACAAGGAGTATCATTTCTCCTTGGAATCTCTGGTCACTGAAAAGAAGAAATGCCAAATGCCAAAACGCCGAAATGTTTTGATGTTCGATCAACAACTCACAACAATTCCTGTGATCGACAGCTCACGTCGAATCACGATTTTGCTATTTCACGATTCGGGGTTCTGGGGGACAAAACCTCCATCCTTCCAACTCCCATTACCCAAAGTCCTAAAATGAACATCGAGGACTTCTCTCCAGTAGCCTCCTCGCAACTCTACCTAATCCAACGGCTTGCAGGGTTTCAGTGTTCCCCCTCGAGGATTCTCCACCGTTCATTCGGATCCCCGAACTCTCCTCCTGGATCTATGCAGGGTTAAAGCCTGTACTCCCCTTTTTCAATCGGACGGTCTGCGGGAATTTCCACTACGATCCGATGCTCGACGACTTTCTTCCTTCTGAGCTTTACTCGATTTCGACTTAGAAGATTTCTAGGTCTACAAAGATTTGGTCTTCGATTCTTCCAGGGAATGAATTTCGGGACATCGACAACACTTCCAAGGTGTTATCTCTTCTAGGGTCTGCATCGTTCAGACATCGATAACTCAGATTCACGATGTTTTCTCCTTGGCATGATGCACACCTTGCAGAGCTCTCAATGAAGAGAAAACAATTCCTCAACATTTTTCTTTGGCTCAATGTACACCTTGTAGAGCTCCTAATGAAGAGAAACAATTGAAACTGAAAAAACCTCACCATTCCATTCACTTTCTTATAAAACATAAATTAACAGAAAAATACACACAGTCCAAGCACAACACATTTGGATCAATTTTCCATTTTGTTCTATTCATAAGTGCCCACTGGCTACATAACACATACAAATTTCAGTAGTTCAAAAACTGAGATCTTTCTGCTCACTCGCAGTTCTCTCACAGATGACTTCTCTCTTCCTTACCTCTCTTTGCTAACTGGGCTTACAAACTTTTTCATAACTCAAAATATCCCAAGGATTTTTTCCTGGTTATTTGCCTACTCTAAACCTTATCCTACGCTATCTTAGATCGATCGCTTTCCAGAGCCGAAGTGGAACTTCTGCTCTATTTTACAATTTCAAAAACTTGCTTCAAAGGGAAAACCCGACATCGGTTCAAGCGTGACTCCGAAGGTGAATTTTAGCACTGAGTGGAGGCGGATCCTGAAATCAATTGAACTGCCACGTTGAAGTTCCGGGAGAAATCTCACGTGTTGAGTGGTCCCACCTCTGCGCGCTTGCCAACAATGCTCCTGCATCACATACACCAATTTGATGTTTGGCTTAGCCATAATATCATCCTTCTTCAAACAAAGAAGTATTATTTAAATATCTCATAAAGGAAGTGCTAATCACTAATCCCTATTCTATTATAGGATATCGAATCATTCATTATAATCAGATTTGAAAATTTTACTCTCAGAATTTGTGAAAAACATATTTCCTAAAAGTAATTTGAGAAAATCTTTGCTAATCTTATTTTTACTATTTTGAAAAAATTCATGGAACATTGACATGATCATCTTATTAAACCTAAATTTAAACATGACCATACAATTCAGAATATCTACATGATCATCTTCTTAAACTTAAATTTAAGTATAATCATACAATTCACTAGATTATTAAAATGGTGTTACATCATGTTATTAATCCAAAATATTTCATGACCTCAAAAAAACTATTATTATGATTTTCATTAAATTATTAAAGTGGTGTTACATCATTTTATTAACCTAAAAAATTTCATGACTTCAAAATTTTTTTATTATTATGATTTCCCAAACAATACAATATTAATGGTGACTTAATACACTAATTAAAAAATTAAAATTAAATAATACCAAAACATTGTTAGAGAACTAAGAATTTTTCCGCATTGACTATTTTGAAAATCAATTTCCAACATAAAAAAAACCTTGATTGATATACGTAATACTTACTATTTTCACAAAACCTTGATTGAAATACGTAAAACCACACATGCAGGTAGAAAGGGCAATAATGATATCGTTATTCAAAAATATTTAAACATTTATTTTAGTGGCCGTTACAGTGGAATGGTGCTTTTTAAAAGATATCTAAATTTAAAAGCTTTTTACACCGTCCATTAGATTGGAATGTTTTGGCATTGTACAATCCCATCCCTCCGTTAGATTGGATTCTTTTGGCATTGTAGAATTTGAACCGAGAGTTTAATGGAAAGTGTGCATCACCCAACGGTGTAGAGGAACATGATGGTTGAGTTGTGTTGATTCGATTAAATCATTGTTATTTGTTTCTCCATTATGATGTTCAGTAGTTCAGATTTTTTAATTAGAAGACACACACAAACTGCAATGCAATGGTTCTGGTGTGGCTTTGAGAGATGGATTTTTTAATTAGAAGATACCACAACCTGCAGTTGGATGCGAATCGACATCATCCTCCTCAATTGGATGCGAATGGGTTTCTTTGCTACTTTTTTATAACCTTTGATTATAGATTAAAAATTAGATTAGCTAATGCGTGTCTGTTAATACGAGCTATCTGTTTTAAATTATTGTGCGGTTAATCCAGTAGATTAATTTCTATGCAAATTTTCTTTACTCTGGTAGGGAAATCCAATTCCCGAACTGATAAAAAACCATTCAGTTTTTGGGTACAGTGATATTCAATGGTATTTACTCTTCAGATAAATACCATTGTATTTACTCTTCAGTTTTTGGGTATAATGGTATTTACTCTTCAGATAAATACCATTGTATGTAGACCAACAAGTTTTCAGATACAGAACTAAATTTCGTCTTCTGCATTTTATTTTAGTCTCGTAGTAAAATTTCATTCCTTAAATTTCGTATTCTGCATTTTATTTTAGTACCGTAGTAAAATTTCATTCCTTTATAACAGGCGTGAAAATTTAGGTTTCTCCATCCTTGGCTCATTGTAATCTGCATCCTCTCCATCCTTGGATCATCATATTGAAACATTGTAATAATTTATATTATATTATTAAAATAGAATTAAAAAAATGCCAGGTTCAACTTTCTCTTAATGATGTGTTTTTTTTAATATATTTTATATTTTTATTAATAATAAAAACTCACTAAAATAAATAATTGGTTTTTCCTTTTATTTTATATTTTATATTTTGATAAAAAATTATAGAATAAATTATTATTTTTATTTACGAAATTAGAAATCAAAGTGAAAATCACCAAACCCATTCCTTCCCGTCAACCAATTGGATCCTCCATTGATTGCATAGATAGAATTATGAGATAGTGAAATCTTATAAATTTCTAATTGCATACGTTAATAGTGTGGATACTTTCTGAGAATGGTAACCATTTGTATCCAATGTACCTTAAACTAAACTATAGTTGATTAGACTATAACCATTTGTATGCAAGTATGTCATTAGATAATATAGTTTGAATAGTTTTAAAATTAGAAGTATGTTATTAGAGAGTATAGTTTGAATAGTTTTAAAATTAGTTTTAATTTAGTTTTAATTTTTTCATTGGTCGATCTTTTCGTCTCTCCTTCGGAGGCTGAGTTTGTAAGTTGTTATTTTGTGCTTTTTTGTTTATGTGAATTGTATTTATAGGTTAGTTTTTTTTTTTTTTAAATAATGAATATTTATATTGATATTGATATATTTTTTTATATTTGTATTTATTTTTATATTGAACGTCTATGTGTTTGTATTAATTTTTTTTTACATTTTATATTTGTATCGAATCTTTATATGTATTTTATAATTATATTTATATTTTGTATTTGTGTTGTATATTGTATTTGTTTATATTTATATTTTGTATATGTGTTGTATATTGTATTTGTATCTATGTTGGATATATTTATATGTATATATGTGTTTGTATTGAAATTATAGGTATTTATATTTTGTGGAAGATTTATTTATTTATTTGTATTTAGTATTTGTTTTTAGGATTTTGTTTTATACTTTCTCTCTTTGAATTTCTGTTTAATTATTAGAAAGTAAGGACACTTACATGAAGTTGATGGTTGAAAAAGTGGTATTGGGGTGGATGTGAATTCACTCACGCTCTTTAGAACACGTGGGCATTCTGAGAGAGAGAGAGAGAGAGAGAGAGAGAGAGAGAG
>ML794065.1:247703-263727 GCA_009831015.1 Picea engelmannii
CCCCCTTCTCTCTCTCCCACTCTCAACCTCCCTCCATGCCCATCTTTCTCTCTCTCTTCCCCACACCCATCTCCCTTTCTCTCAATTTCTCTATCACCCACTTTCTTTCTCTCTCTCTCTCTCTCTCTCTCTCTATCCCCCCCCCCCTCTCTCTTTCCTATTCCGAACAAAAGAACGTGCACACGCTCCTGCTTAGCAATGCACAAGTGTTCTAAAGAGAATGTGCACATTCATTTGCACCCTATTGCCATTTTTTTTACTATCAACTTCGTGTGAGAGCCTTTACCTCCTAATAATTAAACCAAAAATACTAAAATAGAAAGTATAAAACACAAATGCTAAATACAATTAAATAAACATTCCATAGAAATACAATATAAAATACAAAAAAAAAATATAAACACATATAAATTCTTTAGGAAAACATATATACATATAAATATAAATAGATATTCCATGCAAATACAACATATAACATAGATATAAAATATAGATATAGATGCAAAATACATAGAAACACATAAAAATTCCATACAAATATAAACTGTAAGAATACATTCACACAAATACATAAATGTTTAATATAAAATACAAATTAAATCCACACTATAATTTACATAGATGTTTAATATAAATTACAAATAAAACTCATAGATGTTTAATATAAAGTACAAATAGAATCCATAATATAAATAGACATTCCATAAGAATACAATATACAACACAAATACAAAATATAAATATTCCAAAATATAAAAAAACATTCAAATATAAATAAATATATCAATATCACTATAAATATGGGTAATTAAAAAAAAATATAACAAATATATCAATATCAATAAATAAAAAAACATATAACTTTATATTTAAAATAAACTAATTTGAAAACTATTCAAGCTATACAGTCTAATGAAATAACATATAACATACTGGATACAAACGGTTACGGTCTAATCAAGTCTCATTTTAACCTACAAGCAGAGCTAAATTGTTAAAGAGCTGGATATTTAAAAGTAATGAAATAACATATAGCGTACTTGATACAAAAGGTTACGGTCTAATCAAGTCTTATTTAACCTACAAGAAGAGCTAAACTGTTAAAGAGATGGGGAAATACATGGTTAGTCGAGAGATGTCAATCCTCTATACGACTAGTTAGAAAGAATGAAATGTGATTCCATTTTAATTTACTAGTTAGAAAGAATGAAATATCATTTCATTTTAATTTTTAATTTACTGAATATTGAGAGCTAACGCAAACATAAAATATAAATAATATATATATATATATATATATATATATATATATAAATAAAATAAAATATATATAAATAAAAATCTGAAAATTAAAAATTAGATTAATGTTTATTGGAGATAATAATACATAATTTAAAATAAATAGTGATATAAAATATAATTTAAAACAACGATTTAAAATTGAAAATTAAATTAATGTTAAAACGAAAAGGAGAATTTTAGGAGAATCTTAGGTAGGAGGCAGTGGAAAATTAAATTAATGTTAAAACAAAAAGGAGAATCTTGGGCAGAGGCAGGTCCGATCCAATCAGATAAGAGGTAAAAGGACTGACAGGGACACGCTAATACCTTTCTATCTCTAATAACAAATAAAATCTTTCTATCTCTCTATCCCAAGCATGAAAAAAAAAAACTCACTCTATGTCTAGAAGATGCGGATTAAACGTATGGAAGAAAAAGGAGCTCACTCTATATCTAAAAGATGCTGAATATACGTATTAACCTTATAACATTAAGGTTGAGTACCTATTGGGCGGAATATAAACTTAAAGAAAAATGACTTAAAATATTGACCACCTAAAATAGATCACAAACAAAGTTAAATATATTACGTCGCTAAAACAGACACGGCAAGATCTGAGATTGAGATACACACCTCTGGCAGATCTGTTCAAGGATGGACAAGGGTTTGAGCAGCACCGGATAATTACCCGCTCTGCATTCCAATACTCCAAATAATTTATTCATTCCGTCAAAGCCCACCTCTCAAGGAAAAGAAAACTCTGAATATTGAACAAAAGGAAGGCAGTGAAAGATATTTAAAGTTCATTTGAGATTTGATTAAATGAATCTACATAAAGAAAGATATATAGAAAAACAATGGAGATATATAGAAAAACAGCTAGCCCAGGGCAGGAAAGAACAGAGAAGACATATAAAAACCTAGAGCAGAGCTATAAAAAACCTCGCAATATTTACCATGTGACAGAGAAAATTGATATTCATGAATGAAAAAACTCTTGAATAGATCGACTGCTTTCGTCCACCTTATATTTGTTCTTTGCAGCAAGTGATGATCCAGATCCAGCCTCCTCATCTATCACAGGACTCTATACTCAGATACCCAAGAAAACACACAAATGACTCAGACGTCCAAGAAAACACACATGACTCAGACGCACAAGAAAACCGGCACACAGAGGGGAAGCGATTCCAACACCATAAATAAGAAAACACACAAAAGACTCAGACATCCAAGAAAACACACAGGACTCAGATGCACAAGAAAATGAGCACACAGAGCGGAAGTGCTTCCAACACCATAAATAACTGATAGAGGTGGAAGAGGAAAATGGGTTGAAATTGTAGAAGATTTAAACTCTATATAGAGATATATGTTGTTTTTTCCACTGCCACTTCCTTCAACGGCTATAAGACAGGGTAAGCGCGCTCCTTTCTTTCAAACACTTCATACGAGAACACTTCCTTCAACGGCTATACGACAGGGTAGGCATGCCCCTTTCTTTCCAACCCAACTCTATGAGATGAAAATTTCTTTTGGCTACCCCTCTCTTGTAAAGCGGCCCTTAGCAAAGAAAACCAAATTGTTTTTCCTCCATTTCTTTTTTCTCAATTTCCCTTCAACCAATCGTTTAATGCAGATTGGACGAATCATATAATATGGGAGCGACGTCCCTCTCATTTTAAACCGATGCTGACCAAATGAGACAAAATGCAGGTGAAGACCTCTCTCTTTTAAACCAACCAACAACAAATAAACACATATTGTGTTTATCTTTGGTATATTTTTCCAATATGATATATCTTTTACAACTATATAGTTATTTTGTAATAAAAACAATTTCGAGGAGGTTAAATCTATTTATATATTTAAAATATTACAATTTCAATCATAAAAGAAAAGAATTTAATAAAATTATATAACCAAATTTTTATAATAATTAACCAAAAATCCAAATCACAAACTATTTATTTTTCTTGAAAATTTTATACATAAAATAAATTATAAAGATTTCATTTGATAAGTTTGTAAAGTTAGAATAGCTTTCTTAAACTGCACACCATACCACCATAATCAATCAATATGTCCATGCATGCATTTGTTCATTTCTAGAAATCACAATAATTTACTAGAACGAATAAAACTTAACTTTAGTTTTTAATGCATGTTGATAATTTGAAAAAAATGTGTTGGTTGATGGTGATATTAAAGCTTATTTGATTTGTAGCTCATATAGTGACTTGTATTATTTCATGTATTTGTATTTAGGGATGAATAGAGTTGTACTATAGAAATGCAAACTTTGATATCCTTTTTTAATGGATACATATTAATGTCTTCAACAAATTCTAGCACTCTTGTGGTGATGCCAAAACTTATTTGATTTTTAGTTGATATAGAGAGAGTTGTGTTGTCTTAGGGAATTTGGTTCATCTATATTATTCCAAGGAATTATTGGCATCATTAATATCCCCAAAGTAAGGGATAGATTTATTGATCCATCTCAAGTGCAGCCAAGATTCACTTGTATGACCATTGTTCTCTTGATACAAGGTTTTATCACATCTTATTTGTAGTCAATATTTGTTATTGGTGATCCTAAATTAGGATGTGAAACTTCTAAAAGGTTATGGAAAATGCCCAACATTGTGGCAGAGAGTCCTAATCCTACTCTACTAATTAATGTTGTAGTTGGTTGTTGACTAGTCATTAGACCATAAATAAAATAGGTTTATTAAAAAAATTCCTTCCCTGAAAGGGTTTTCTTTGAATCTTTAACAATATTTTTCTAGTGAATGAGTATCTCCTTATGTTCCCAAAAATCCACATTTGTAGGTAATTGCTTCTCCCTCCCGTATATGGTATATTCTTCATTTCTTAATGAAAATTGTGTACCAATATCATTTGAATCATCTACATAAAGCCTCTACTAGAGGAAATTGTGTACCAATATCATTTGAATCAATAATAGATAAAACTAATCCTTTTTAACGATATAATCCAAGTGTTATGTCAATGTAGCATTATCATCCAATAACTGCAGAGTAAATATGCAATGCAGAAATGAGCAATCATACACATACACAATACACCAATGCTTTACGTGGAAACCCAAATCGAGAGAAAACCACAGAATGTGTTTTCTTATATGTATTGAAGAATTACATTCATTGGAAGCACGAACTTCCTTTGTTTTCCGGCTGCAACTAGAAGGAGGCTCCAACCCCCTAGTTTCTCAGGCTACAACCTGAGGGAAGATCAAACTCCCCAATTCTCTGGAAATAACCAGAAGGAGGATACAACCCCCTATATTCCCCTGCTACAACTGGAAGGTGTCTACGACCACTTGTGCTTTCCCCATCCAACCACCCTGAAGTAGAAGTAGAATGATGGAACCACTGTCACACTATCATTGTGAAATATACCACTGTAAACCTGTACCAATAAACCTAAAGCATGTATCAACCATGCATCAACCTATACCTCAACTTGTAATCAACTTGTACCATAAACAAGTGCATCAACCATGCACCAACCTATACCAAACAACATGTAATCAACCTTTACCATAAACAAGTGCATCAACCATGCACCAACCTGTACCAAACAACATGTAATCAACCTTTACCATAAAGAAGTGCATCAACCATGCACCAAGTATGTACCAATGATGTTTCAAGTACTCATCAACTATGAGTCATCAATATGTACCAATATCATCAACTATACACCTCATGTATGTGCCAACTCATTAACTACTTGTCTCAACCATGTACTCAAGATGTACCTCAATCAAAATCCCTCATCAATTTTATCATCCAAATCTGATTTGTAGCTCTGTAATAGACCTGGTGTACATGATCACATTCCTGCAAACCTTCCTTAACTTTAACAACAAGAGACTAGCATTTTCATCAAACTTTTCTTTAGTCTCACATGACTAGTTTTGGATTAGTCAACAACCCTAACTTGAAGTAATCATAGCTTTGTACCTGTATTGTATAAAGATATGAAACTGATACACAACGTTCTTCGGTGTTTTTTATGCAATTCCTCAAAGTGTCACTACTTGTAACCTCTCAGAAAAGAAGTTATAGCAAAAATGACATACCTTGCTGAATTTTGCCTTGTTCTAGAGAGCGACCTTATAGAGTGTTCCCCACACAAAATGTTCTTTCAATTGATTTGAAAATTTTACATAAAATACTAAATAAGGTACCCTAACCAACACATTTGGTCTCACTGAATTTGGATCTATTATGAATAAGTTATGACGTTTTTACCCGAAACACTTGTTTTTTACTAGTTTCAGGACTAGCCACAAACCCTATTTTCCACGGAGTGTAACTCCGAAAATACAATGACCTACATGCTGAATTTTTTACCAAAGATAATTGTGTATGTTTTCTCAATGTAATAGAAATTTGATGGTGTGAATCATTATAGAAAAAAATTTATAGCGCAAACCGTGAGATGACCTATAAATAACATACCATGGACAGCACCCTCAAAAAAATTTATCCCTCCTTTCATTTCAGCCTTCTTTTCTTCACCTTCCCTCATAAATTCAGCTTAGATATCTCCGGTTACCTCAGACACCTATATATATTCAATATTCTCAAGTGTGTTTAAAATGAGAGAGCCTTTCCTCTTATTTATACTATCCAAGTAGTTTCCTTAAAAACATATTCTAGGTCACTTGGCCCACTTTCCTTATTTTAGGGTTAACCCACTTCTAATTTCTCCATTAAATTTATTATTGAAATAATTTATTTTTTATTCACTTTGAATTATAATAAACTCATCACTTCACTTTATTATTTACCTTTTAAAATCTCTTAAACCACTTTGACTACTTTGACCTTTTGGGGCTTCTAGATGACATATGAGGGTCCTCCAACTTTGTAAGGCCATAAATATCAAACCGTGAGGAGTTATGTGACATTAAACATACCAAAAGAAATGGAATGACATGTACTATCCATCTAGAATAGTGTTACCTTCAAATATAGAAAAAATCATATCGTTATCCATAAAACAAACTTGCATCCTTTATCCAAACCTGGGTTCTCCAACTTCACATGGTCATAACTCTCTAACCATGAGGAGCTATGTGACGTTCTACATACCACCGGAAATTGCATGAAAATAAATATCCATCTAGGATAGTTTCCCTGACAAATTCACTTTCCTTCATATCATTATTCCAGAATTAAGCATGGGTTCTCTTACTCCACAAAGCGTCTTCCCATGAGGGATTTCACCATAAGGGGACCACTTTGGAGTTCATCCATATTTACTTCTTATAAACTATGAAAAAACAATAATAAGTCATATTTACATAAAACAATCTTGGGTCCATTACCAAAGCCTTTTTGCTACAGGGATTTCTTCAAGGGTTGACATCAATGACAATCAACCTTAATCAATAGTAGCCAACTGCACCAACCAGGATTTTCCATGCTTTCTTTTTGGCAAATGCAAACTTTCCACCATCTTAGGATCTATATAAGTATGACTAGATCTTGAATCAATTAAAATAGCAATGGATTGGTTGTTGATCATACCTTCCACTTCAATCATATGTGACTGATACTCTTCTTGCTTGTTGTCTAGGGTTGCATACATCCTTGGTACATTTCTGCCCATGTTTTCCACTGTTTCAACTTGTTGTACATTGTAAAAAAATTTCACTTTTTCACCTCTGTAAGGGAAGTCTCTAAACATATGATCTCCTTTACAAACCCAACATTGAATAGGTGGTTTCCTTGGCTTTTGACCCCCTGTCTCAATCGTTCTGGGTTCTCTAGAACTTGGTTGTCCTTGAAGATTATTTCTGAAGAATGGTGGCTTAGTCCACTTCTTCCTCTAATCCATCTTGAATTTCTTTTTGTCTTCCCAATATTTTTGGAAAGTTGGCCTTGCTTTTTGATGATCATATAGGCATTTAGCTCTCCTTATGGTCTCCTGCAATGTTTTGGGATCATTATATTGTATTTTGTCATTGATGAATGATGGAAATCCACTCAAATACCTATGAATCTTAAATGTCTCATCCTTGATGAAAGAAACATACTTCAACAATGAGGGATGATTTTAAGGATGGAAATTTATTTAAAAATGTAGAAACCTTGGTGAATCTTACTAATCCTTCATATGTCAGCTATAAATGTTTGGCAATATTTTTGTAAAAATATTCAAATTTCTAAGTATTTTATATAGTTTTTATAATATTTTGGTGATTTTTAAGGTAAAATAATTTTTTCCTATAGAATTTGGGTGAATCATTTTTAAAATAAGGAATCTCGGTTTTGGAAAAACCATGGAAAATTAGCCCATGAGTGAAATTTAGCACCTAAAACCATCCCTTTCAACAGTTCTAAAAACCTTATTCCATATTCATCTATGGTCATACTCCCAAGTTTGAGTTCAAATAACTCTTTCATTTTCTTGTCATAGTATCTCTTAGTCAAGTATTTATTTTCAAAATACTTCTTGAATTTCCTCCAAGTAACATTTTTCTCTTTAATGTGTTGCACCTACATAAGATGATCCCATGACATGGATGCCTTTCCCATGAATTGATACATGGAAATTCTCCCTTCTGCATGAGAAGAATAATTATGCAATTGCAAATACTTTCTCATACCCAACAACCATGTCTCTACATCTTCATCCTTCTTGTGCTCACCATCAAATGTAGGAGGTTTGATTTTATTCATTTCTCCTCATAGCTCATCAACCCCAGACGTCTTATGCTTCCTAAAAGGGGATGGACTTGAGCTATTGTGTTCTCTCTTATTGGAATTCCTCAAGGAGTGATGGTGATGTATGCTAACACTTCTCGTTCTTCTTTTCTCATCAAGAGACCTGTGACTTCCTTATTTGCTTGAGCAACTCTCCTTATGTAATTTGTTTTCTATTCAGTTCAAGCTCTGCATTAACTTCATGTTGAAGTCCTCCTATTGCTCCTTGAATCTCATAGGCCTTTCATTATCATCTTTATGGCTTTGTACATCCTTATGCAAATTTTTAATGGTCTCTACCATATTCATGTTTTCATCCCTTACTTCTCCATGTCCATTGGAGTTTGTTCCTTCAATGCCCAAATGGAAATCCATCCCTCTGATCTCATATTCATGGCTATAAGTCCCTTGTGCATATTCCATTCCTCCTATGCTTTGTGTTGATCCTTATATGATCTAGTTGTTGTTAACTCTGCAAAATGTGTAGCCAACAAAACTTTTCCAAGTTGACTAACTCATAAATTTCATGAAAATATAAACCATTTTGGTTCAATAATATATCAAAATTATTTCTTTTGATTTCCTAAAAAATTGAATGCCCAGATCAATTTTCTAAGTGACTAATTATATTAAACTATCCGACAACTTTCCAACTCCTGCTTCCATGCTCAATTGACGCAACCCCACTCTCACAGTGGCCGGTCGCTCCACCAGGACCTTCTTGCTCCTTGGCCCGAAGAACTCAAAGGTTCTTCACTCCTCTCAGGAGAATCTACCCACTTTAACTTTTCCCTCGCTCCGATCCTCCCTACTTTCATTATCGAAGGATCTGTTGTCGCGACTTCGCGAGTCCTGCACTTGCGGGCGAAGTCCTCGGATCCCCAAGGTCCGATATCCCTGGTCAACCGTTGACTTTCCTCGGCATATCGGGACCTCGCACTATCACGGCTTGCACACTATATCTTCAGGTTTCCTAGTCCTGAGATCCGAGACTCCGAGATGTCGACCATTTTGCTTTCTCGCCTTTCGTTAGCTCGCTACTCGCAAGACCAATCTCTGAACCCTTTATGCCCCGAGACCCGATGTTCCGAGATCACCCTTCACATCAACCACTATGACTCACGTCGTGCACGTGATTCCCACGACGTCGGTTCTCACGTTCTCGTGCTCTCTTTGGCCAACCTATCAACTCCGCCCACACAAAGCGCCGATATGCTCGATCTCCGAGTAGAGTAGTGATTGTTAAAGTTCTTCCTGACAACACTCAAGTCGCCGATTCTCTTCCTCTATGAAGAAATCCCTGTTCTTCCACCGTTGTCCTGTACGACCTCCACTGGGGTCGGTTCCACAGTGACTTAAGGGAACTATCCCTCCTAAGTTTTTTTTCAACTCGGACTCTTTCCGGGATTTCTCGAACACGCTCCCGGTGCTCCGCCTTCAATCACTTCCTAAAATGATGAAGTCTTCCGGTCCTTGTGCATTCACGCCACAATAGCTTCGACCTTCTCCTTCTCAGACTTGCTACTGAGACTCAAACCCAGCCTGCACTCATCTGCAAGCCTCGAATAACTCGACTCAACTCTGAGAAAAGTGAGAACGAAAGTTCAACTGTTTAGCCCTCCCCTCGACGCACTCTATGCGGAGGAATTCGACTGCACTCTATGCAGGAATCTCCTGGCCTAAACAGAGAAACAATTGAAACTCATTCTCTCAGGTTACGAACCTGATATGCAATCACATATGCAGCATAAAGAAGATAAGCATAGAAAGAAGCAAGTATGCAGCAAAATAACATCAACAACACAAAGAATTCAAACACAGCCATGAAATTGAATCAAGAGTTCCTTCCTATTAATTCAATCTGTACATGGGGTTTCTTCACGAATTCCCTATTTTGTTCTCCCTTTCTCTCTATGCTAATGTTGATAATCCAATAATACAAAGGAGGGTGTCTATATCCTGTTTTCCCTCTCAAAAGCTAAATTGTCAAATCTAAACTTAATGGTCCTATCTACCTGCACTAAATCTAATCTCTCTGCATTAAATCTAATAAGTGCCTCTGCTGTACAAGGACGAGAGATTATCTGCTCCCGGTCTATTTCAGTGTACAAGTACGCCTAAATATGGAGGCTTTTATTTAAACGGCGGCACTCATCAAAATGATCAAAACCGTGATGTTGGCGTCACCCTGCGGTCTTTTTTCTTTTCTCCACATGTAGCCTCGCGTGACGAGCTGTGGATGCTCCTACATCATACTCCTCGGCTCAAAAAGATTTCATGGGCTCCTGTCCATGAGCTCCCATATGGTGTGCCCATGCTTTTGTATGACTTCCTCTGGTTCCCAACTGGCATCCTCCACTGGGTGGTTCTGCCACTTCACCAGGTACTCAAAATATTGCTTCCTCTGGGTCCTCCTTCCTACTCGCTTGTCCAGTACGCACTCCATCCAAGGTGGCTGTGCAATTGGTAATTGCTTCTTCCACTGAACAACTGGTTCCAAAGTTCCAGTGCTCCGATACCACTCTGACGCAACCCCACTCTCACAGTGGCCGGTCGCTCCACCAGGACCTTCTTGCTCCTTGGACCAAAGAACTCAAAGGTTCTTCACTCCTCTCGAGAGAATCTACCCACTTTAACTTTTCCCTCGCTCCGATCCTCCCTACTTTGATTATCGGAGGATCTCCTGTCGCGACTTCGCGAGTCCTGCACTTGCGGGCGAAGTCCTCGGATCCCCAAGGTCCGATATCCCGGGTCAACCGTTGACTTTCCTCGGCATATCGAGACCTCGCACTATCGTGGCTTGCACACTATATCTTCGAGTTTCCTAGTCCCGAGATCCGAGACTCCGAGATATCGACCATTTTTCTTTCTCGCCTTTCGTTAGCTCGCTACTCGCAAGACCAATCTCTGAACCCTTTATGCCCCGAGACCCGATGTCCCGAGATCACCCTTCACATCAACCACTATGACTCACGTCGTGCATGTGATTCCCGTGACGTCGGTTCTCACGTTCTCGTGCCTGCTTTGGCCAACCTATCAACTCCGCCCATGCGAAGCACTGATATGCCTGATCTCCGAGTAGAGTAGTGATTGTTAAAGTTCTTCCTGACAACACTCAAGTCGTCGATTCTCTTCCTCTATGAAGAAATCCCCGTTCTTCCACCGTTGTCTTGTACGACCTCCACTGGGGTCGGTTCCATAACGAACTAAGGGAACTATCCCTCCTGATTTTTTTTTCAACTCGGACTCTTTCCGGGATTTCTCGAACACGCTCCCGGTGCTCCGCCTTCAATCACTTCCTAAAATGATGAAGTCTTCTGGTCCTTGTGCATTCACGCCACAACAGCTTCGACCTTCTCCTTCTCAGACTTGCTACTGAGACTCAAACCCGGCCTGCACTCATCTGCAAGGCTCGAATAACTTGACTCAACTCTGAGCAAAGTGAGAACGAAAGTTCAACTGTTTATCCCTCCCCTCGATGCACTCTATGCAGAGGAATTCGACTGCACTCTATGCAGGAATCTCCTGGCCTAAACAGAGAAACAATTGAAACTCATTCTCTCAAGTTACGAACCTGATATGCAATCACATATGCAACATAAAGAAGATAAGCATAGAAAGAAGCAAGTATGCAGCAAAATAACATCAACAACACAAAGAATTCAAACACAGCCATGAAATTGAATCAAGAGTTCCTTCCTATTAATTCAATCTATACATGGGGTTTCTTCATGAATTCCCTATTCTGTTCTCCCTTGCTCTCTATGCTAATGCTGATAATCCAATAATACAAAGGAGGGTGTCTATATCCTGTTTTCCCTCTCAAAATCTAAATTGTCAAATCTAAACTTAATGGCCTATCTACCTGCACTAAATCTAATCTCTTTGCATTAAATCTAATAAGTGCCTATGTTGTACAAGGACGAGATCTTATCTTCTCCCGGTCTATTTCAGTGTACAAGTACGCCTAAATATGGAGGCTTTTATTTAAACGGCGACGCTCATCAAAATGGTCAAAACCGTGATGCTGGCGTCACCCTGTGGTCTTTTTTCTTTTCTCCACATGTAGCCTCGTGTGATGAGGTGTGGATGATCCTGCATCATCAATTCTGAGTCTTGAGCAAAACATTATGGTTATTTGAAAATTGTCCATTTACTTTTCAGTTCACTCTTCAACTTGGTGCAATTATGCATTGTAATTATGAATTTTTTCACGTACTCCATTAAATTTTTAGTAGGATCTCAATTGGGTTTCTTCATATACGTATTTTCTAGAGTATGTCCAAGTTTCACATTTTTCTGGGTTCTGGGATGCTAGTTACAATCCGCTAAAGCTCTAGGCGAATTCATGTTTTTGGTATGGAATTCTACCTGTACCTTCTTTTCCATCTTAAACATTTTTAGCATGCCAATAAATTTAATTCAGCTATAGGAATGTATTCTATGGTTCAATAGATTTCCATTGACTACTCATGTACCTCAATCTGATTCCGGATCAGAAAGTTATGCCCCTTCGAAGTTAGTTGGGTCTTAAAATTTACCCTCCACTATTTGTCCTGTAACTTCCTCATAAAAACTTAGTTTGACGAACGATTTACGCCATTACAAATCTCTCTCTGGGATATTTTATTTGAGCTGCGAAGATAGAGTGTGCATTGGTACACTCTATTAAGGGCCTCAAAAAACGTTGTTAAGGGCCTAAAAAACGCACTGCAAAAAGATGACCTTCAAACAGTATAAAATGTTGTGGAAATTTGTTGGTTTTTTGTTGTTGTAGACCATCCAAATGACTGTGCACACAGAAATTGGAACCTGTAAACCCATATTTGGAATGTGCAGAAATACCATAAGGTAGTGCATGCTCCACACACCTATAGCGAATGTGGATCACTTCTTTGTCATGCTAATAACTGGTGCACACTACTTCTATGTCGTGTGCCAATATCCACCACACACAAATTAGAACATGTACACCCATATTTAAAATGCACAACAATACCATAAGGTAGTGCATGCTCCGAACACCTATAGCCAATGTAGATCACTTCTTTGTCATGCTAATAATTGGTGCGCACTAGTTCTGTGTTGTGCGTCAATATCCACCACACACAATTGTGGTTCATGCACTAATACCTGTTGCACACAAAAAAAAAAATCAATTATTTTTTTTTGTGTCGTGCGCAAATATTCTGCCCACATTTTACTCTACATGCTGCATCATGCCAAATTTTATTATGCCTCCACTGTGCACTAGTACTCTGCGCACACTATTAACTAAATTTTTGTGGGACAACATATACCCACATTGCGCGTGCGCCAACAAAATTCCTCTGCGCTCTGCCAATACTGGACACACCATGCGCACCATTATTATGTGTGTGCACACCGCGCACGCTAGTATTACACATGCGCCAATCAATTTGCACCATGGAATGCTAATTTTAGTGCGCACACTCGTGCATCAAAATTTTTCTGAGTAGTGTCAAATTTAATTGCACAGACTGACGCGCCAATATTTTTCTGCACAGCATCAAATTTTAGCGCACCCAGCCACACACCAATATTTTTCTGTGCAGCGCCAAATTTTAGCGTGCACACCTGTACACCAATATTCTTTCGCGCAGTGCCAAATTTTACCATGCGCACTAGCACGCTAATATTTTTCTTCACATTGCCAAATTTTAGTGTGCGATCTTGCATGCCAATATTTTTCTGTGCAATGGAAAATTTTAGCGTGCACGTTGACAAACCAAAATTTTTTGGGGAAGCACCAAATTTTATTGCGTGCACCCACACGTCAATATTTTTCCATGCAGCGCCAAATTTCAGCACGCGCACCCGCATGCTAATATTTTTCCACATATTGCAAGCTTTTCACCACACATCATGCATTTTTAGTGCACCCCCCTGCACACATTCATTTTTATGCTCATCAATTCCTCGTGAATTCTGCTCCAGAAATTGGGGCTTTTGCCAAACTTTTTCCCAACTTTTACAATAGACATTTTGCAACAATGAAATTTGTTCAATTTCACCCAGATAATACCAATTCAACCTTTGCAACAACAAATCATTGTGGGTAGACATTAATGAAACAAAGTTTTCCCAAACTCAATTCACGAATTGATAATTTTAATCAACTAATATCGATCCATCTGTCATGGCTTCCACGTAACTTCAAATTCAATCAATTCTAGGTCAAGAATATTTAATCAAAAATATCTCACCACTTGGCCAAATTTATCAATTTTCCCATGAATTTAACAACATAAATTGGGGATTTTTCCCAATTCCATGCTATTGCTTATAATTTTTACCATGGACACTCTATAACTTGAAATTTGGCCATTTCGAAATCAATCCTTTGTGAAATTTTTTTTCAAATCAACTTGCTTGGCCCATCCAAGCTCTATGTTGAAAAATGAAGCTCTAGTACCATATTGTAACATATCGGACCACCCAAGTCGGGCCATGCTACTCCATAAAATGCTCAGATACCATATTCTAGCATACCAAACCACCCAGGTTGGGACACAATACTCCAGAAAATGCTCTGATATCATATTGTAACATCTCCAACATCCAGCTATGTCACATAAAAAAATTTGAACTGCATGCAAACTAAAACATATACACACAGAAACTCTTGCGGAACTTTATATATATAACTAAAAATAGACAAATACATTTTGTAAATGCACAGATTCATGCAGAAATAATAGTAAAATGAACATGCAGCATAGATAGGCAATACCCATAAATATAAAGACGATTATAAACCACATGTAGGATAAACCCATAAAAATAAACACGTAAATAATAATGCAACTTGTAATTTAACACACAATTCACACTTATCTTGGTAATAATATCACCAACTGTGTTTAGACCTTCCAGAAACCTCCCAGCCTTAGACCCCACTACTCATCACTCTCAGCAATGGGTCACCCCCGAGCTTGGACTAAACTCCACCCATGTAAAGGGATTCCTAACCAAGATGACTTATCTCAGACAATAGAAAAGACTTCGTCACAAGTGCCAACTCAAACTAACATCCTACAGTCCCTCATTCCCCACATCCATGTCCCACTTGAGGAATGTTTCCCCTTCTCTTCTCAATAGTCCCTCGTCATCCCACTTCCCTTTTAAGGCTTCAACAATAGGTCAGACCAGAAGTCTCAGATCCCTATAGTTGTAGTTTAGCACCTTTAGTAAATCAATTCCCAATAATTATCTCACCCAAAGAGAAATTTATCACGGTCCTGACAACTTAACTATTCAATATCCCACGGGCATGACAAATCTCTTCTTCATTCCATCTCCCAAGCTAACCACGTACATGTAGAGGTATAGGTACGAGTATGGTATTGGTTCAGGTACGGATACTGGTACATAGAGTTATGGAGGACAAATCAAATGAGTGTGAAAATGATGATTGATAGGAAAATGAGTTAATTCAAAGCTATATGTATGCATGTTCCCAACTTGACACTTTCCATGTTGGGAGCTACTTTGCCCACTTGTCCCCATCCTTAGAACTTTGGAAAAAATAATTATCCATACTTTATACTTTAAGGAATATGAATATAATATTCCTTTTTTTCTTAAGCACCCTAGCTTGGCCCTTTTCCTTTACTTTTTTTGCCCCCCCGCCCCCCCTTCCCTAACTAGTGTATTTTAGTCCCCCATAATCTTTTATCATGGTTGGTCTACATGCAATGATATATTTTATATTAATGATAATACATATACAAAAATAGACTCACTAGCCTTTAGCATCTAATATCTCTAGCCTAATTCAAAACATAAGCCTCCTAGATTATAATAACTGGCTCACTATCCTATAAACACAACATATACACAAAGTCTCCATGGCCTCAATATCATGCGCACTCAAGTTTGTTGCGCACAGTATCCTGGAATGTGCACACTTCATCATTTTACTGCGCAGTACATGTGCACACTATACCATGGAAGGTGCATACAAAAATGATAT
>ML794065.1:281420-292435 GCA_009831015.1 Picea engelmannii
AGATGGGTAACGAGAGAGACAAATGGAGGGAGGCAAGGAGAGAGAGGGAGGGAAAAGAGAGACAGAGAGTGAGAGAGAGGGAGGGAGGGGAGATAGAGAGAGGGAGAGAGAGAGAGAGATTGGGGTGTTATAGAGAGGGGGAGAGAGAGAGATCGGGGAGGGGGGAGAGGGATAGATGAATTTATGGGGAGTGGTGTTGAAATATTGTAACTACGAAGAATATTCTACTTATTATTGAGTTGTTATCTGATCAATCCCCTTTTGTGGATTGATCATGTCGAGACTTATGTATGAACAAATCCTCTTTTGTGGATTGGTCCCCTAATTAAATGATGCTAATTGAGAAGTCAGCCCCAAGGGATAATTAAATTGGTTTTAGCCACTAGTTAGAGAAGTCAGTCCTTCCTAATGAGGAGATACCACCGTAGCGCTCCTCAGCCAGGGCTAGTGCCTCATTCATTCACTCACTCAGTGACTCATCTAGTAAGAAATTTTTGGAGGTAGGTGCAGTTGGAAGAAGAAGGAGAGAGAGGTGCATTGCTCAGTCTTGGATATTCTCTACTATTTTGGTATTTTATCTTGGCATTGTATTAAAAATTTATATTAATGAAGTTTTTGTTGGGTTTTCTCCCCCATGAGGGTACCTTGTGATTGTGTTTCTCTCGATGATCCTTCTTATGTTATTATTGTCTAGTAAATTGAAAATAACTTAATAGAAGCTTTAAATTTAACATGGTATCATATCTAAACTAAGTACATCACCTTTCACTGGGTGACCAAAAATGTCATTGTTGTCGTACAAGTAAATTAGGGATTTTTGTTAGAAGGTAATTTTAGCCTAAAAACCATCTAGGGAAGTGTTCCCTAGCCTAGAAAACTCTTTGGGAGCTCGAGCACACCTTTTTAGTGGCTAGATCCTTCAGAAAGTGAAACCCTAGTTTTGGTTGGTACCAGAAAACTAAGATACGAGAACCAGTACAAGAAGTACTAGTCCATATTTGTGCAGGCTCAGTTTAAAGGGGGGGAAATTGGATTTTATGAAAACAGACTGCACTAGCCTACTCGCCTCAACCCAGAGCACCTCCTGGTAAGTTTAGATTTAATTTCCGAGCACTTTCAATTTTTTGTCATTTTCCCAGCTCCAGGTTAAGATGTCTGCAAGAAGAAAGATTGTTGACAAGTTAGAAGGTGTGGAAAAATGTTGTGCCTCAAAGTATAGGATTGCACGCATTCTTGAAGAGAATGACCTTTCAAAATTCATAAAGGAAAATGTACCAGAACTCGAAAAATATGAAGCTAAAGAAAAGTACAAGAAGGATATGGCTAATGCCAAAAGGATCATTGTAGAATCCATTAAAGATGATTTGATCCCTCAAGTAGCTTATAAGAACACTCCAAAAGAGATGTTTGATTCCCTAACCAGAATGTATGAAGGAAAGAATATCAATCGGAAGATGAACTTGAGAACCCAACTCAAGAATATAAAGATGCAGAAAGAAGAAACAATTCATGACTATTTCTCTAGGATTTCTCAATTTAAGGAACAACTAGAAGTAATTGGAGACAACCTGGATGAATATGAACTCATAATGAAAAATCTTAATGTTCTCACAATACCTTGGGATGCATTCATCCAAACTATTTTTGCAAGAAAGGAAAAACTCCAATTTGACAGTCTTTGGGAAGAATGTGTTCAAGAAGAAACAAGAGTAGCTAACCGAGAGGCAGTACTATTAAGGGATGAAAATCAAGCCCTAACTTATCATGCTAATAAAGTAAATAAAATTCCTCACTTCCAGAAGGAGAACCACCTACATAAGATATGTCACTCCCCAAAGAGATTCACCCATTTCCATAAATAATCTCACCCTCCAAGGAGATTCCATAAATTTTAGAAAGGTCAAAGAAGATAAAAATATTTCTCCTCTTATCAATTCTATCATTGTGATAATATGGGACACATTGCTAAGAATTGTCCTAACGTAAGGGAAGAATACAAGAAGAGAAATAAAAAAAAGACACCATGCCCATGCAGTTGAATATGATGAGCCACCCACAAAGATGATTAAAGAAATTTGGGTTTCTCCATCCTAGGATCATTATAATTTGAATCATTGTAATTTGCATCCTCTCCATCCTTGGATCATTATATTGAAACATTGTAATAATTTATATTTCATTATTAAAATAGAATTAAAAAAAGTGAGGTTCAAATTTGTCTCTAGCTAGATCTACAACTCTTTTGGTGATGCAACCATGGTGTCCTCCAACACTATTTTGTTTTAACCCTCGGATTGATTTCTTGAGGGGGAGACTGAATGACTGAAACCTACATTACATTTTGGTCTAGTTTCGTTGGGGAGGTTATTAATGAACTTTGGAAGCGAGAAACATTAAGGGAAGAACAAAGAGGGTTTTTATATGTCTACATATTAATAATGTCATGCCACATCATCTCATGTGCCACATGATATGATCCTGGAAATTTGACAAGTGCTTGGTGGGTCCCATTTCTCTATCATCGATCGATTACGTAGGGGCCTTACTAAATGTAGCTACCGCATTAATTTTCCCAGAAGTATTCCAACACTAACAACTTTTGTGAACAATTGAAAAACGATGGATATTCAATGTTCTGATCACTTTGGATTGATATTCTAAGATCATAATTTGGGGTTTTTAGAAAGGGATCAGATAAAAAAAATCCGATGAAGATTAGTTTAGTTAGAATTTGATGAAGGTTAGTTTAGTTTAGCGAATGTCCCAGCTACAATATTAGCTTAGATTTTCCTTTTCTATAGGATTATCTTAGTTTCTTCTTCATATTGAGCATTTATATCTACAAAACAGAGAAATAGCTAAAATAATGTGGTATTTGCATGCCCTTCCAGATACTTGTCATCATTTTTATGTAAATTTGCATGCCTTCCATCTTGACCTCCTTGTGCCTCTTTTTTTATTGGATTTTTTTGACCTTTTGTATCCTCTACAAGAAGATTAAAGCTTCTCTCTTGTATGAGTTGGATTCTTCTTATAAATTTATTTTTATGGGGAAATATTTATATAAATTCTTTGTTGTGAGATGTTGTGTTCAGTGACATAGCTTCTCTTATGTGTTATTATGTTTTGTTCTTATTTTAATATTTTTTTTTTAATAAAAAATGTGGGTTCCTCTTTGTACAGTTTGTTATGTTAATTATGTGGTATGTCATTGTAAAGTGACAATTAATACTAGTATGCTTGTCTAACATTTAGGCTACCTATTATGTTTAAAAATTAGTTTAGTTTTAAAATTACTTTTAAGTTTTTAATTGGTTGACATTTTAATATATCCATTGTAGGGTTTATTTTAAATTTGTTATACATTTATGTTAGGATTACTTTTAAGGGATCTCATACACCCACTAGTTCTCAGCCACTAGGATCACATTCACCTATGCTTGTCCATAAGCACCTCCACTCAAAAGATCTTCTTTCCCACTGCATTATGCATGAGAGACATTTGGAGTTCATCATCAACTCTTGTTAATGTTTATGCCATTATTATAGTTCTTTGCATTTCATTAGATAAGAGCATAATAAGAACAAGATCACTGAGAAATACACATTCACAAGAGACGCAACATTTATCCTGGGAAACCCTCTAGGGGAAGAAAACCCAGAAAAAACTTCCTTATTATAAATGGCTTATACAATGTTCAAGAGATAACTCAAAGCAATACAGAAAGTCCTCCCCAAGAGATGCACCACCCTTCTTCTCCTCTCTCCAACTTCCAATTGCAGCTTGCCTCATAAGATAATGAGGAAGTGAAGTGTGTATAAGAAGTGAGGTGCTAGCCTCTTATTTATATCAACTTGGCACATGTGAAGAGTCACCATCTGACAGGGCCGACCTCTCACTCTGGGTGGGTAAACCCACCTTTAATTAATTATGGGCCTTCCATTATAACTGTTGGGGCCGACTTCTTATTTTGCACTTTGTAATTTTCCGATGACCAATCCGCAAAAGGGGATTTGGTCGTTATACAATTACCGACATGATTAATACTCAATGGGGATTAATCTAATAACAATAATAATAATAATGACATGATTAATCCACAATG
The DNA here is from genome assembly GCA_009831015.1 of Picea engelmannii. Taxonomy (NCBI): domain Eukaryota; kingdom Viridiplantae; phylum Streptophyta; class Pinopsida; order Pinales; family Pinaceae; genus Picea; species Picea engelmannii. The sequence continues at coordinate 285,527 of ML794065.1, forward strand.
GGGATTTAATCTAGTAATAATAATGACATGATTAATCCAAAATGGGGATTTAATCCCATAACAAAATAATAATAAGAATGCTCTTCGCAATTACATTATTTCAACACTCCCCCTTAACAAGAAGGGTATTCTTCATCAGCATCAGGCGAGAGAGGTATGCATCATTAGTGGCATCTGGAGGACAGTATCGTCAATATCATCTTGAACAATTGTCTGGCACATTTACTAGTCATCAGAAGTTTTCTTCATCAGCAACATCATCATTCTAGAAAGAATGCTATCATCATCTGCATCAAACATGTATCAGTAAAAAATGATACCTCATCACAACACTAGGCTAGCACATCATAGTACTACACTAGCTCAATGTCACAGCGATTAAGTTGGTAGCTCAGTGTTAGTCACATCTTTCTTTACGTCTAACAACTAGGTCAGAAGCAAGTAATATCATCATCTCGCTTTACGTATAACAACTAGGTCAGAAGCAAGGAATCACAATGTCATGCTTTATGTCTAACAACTAGGTTAGAAGCACGACTCATCTTTCTTTACGTCTAACAACTAGGTCAGAAGCAAGGAACACATCAACATCTCACTTTACATCTAACAACGAGGTCAGAAGCTAGGAATCATTGGCGTTATGCTTTACGTCTAATAGCTAGGTCAGAAGCATAACTCATCTTGCTTTACGTATAACAACGAGGTCAGAAGAAAGGAACACACGGCATCATGCTTTATGTCTAACAATGAGGTCAGAAGCATGAATCATCTTGCTTTACGTCTAAAAACTAGGTCAAAAGAAAGGAATCAATGGCATTATGCTTTACATCTAACAACTAGGTCAGATGCATAACTCATCTTGCTTCACGTCTAACAACGAGGTCAGAAGCAAGGATTACACAGCGTCGTGCTTTACGTCTAACAACAAGGTCAAAAGCATGACTCATCTTTCTTTACATCTAACAATGAGGTCAGAAGAAAGGAATACATCTACTCCCCCATTCAGGGAAGGTCCTTTCAGACAATACCAAGATTATCTCGAAAGTGTTCAAACTTTACACGAGATAGAGGCTTAGTCATCACATCAGCAACCTAGTCATCCGTGCTAATGTACTGGAGCTTCAAGGCTCCTCTCTGTACCATGTCGCAGATGAAATGATAACGGATCTCTATGTGCTTCGACCTGTCGTGGAACACAGGATTCTCTGTCATTTTAATATAGCTTTGATTATCACATAGAATCGTGGTTGCTCTCATCTCCAAATCAAATAGGTCTGTCAGAAAATTTTGAAGCCATATAGCTTCGCAGCTAGCAGAACATGCAACAATGTACTCTGCTTCCGCTATGCTGAGAGGAATATTGGATTGCTTCCTACTCTGCCATGATATCATAGCTGATCCCAAACTGAAACAACATCTGGAAGTGCTTTTTCTGTCAGCAATGCTTCTTGCCCAATCTGCATCAGTATATCCACTCAGTGTGAAGTCATGATCTCCATTATAGCTAAGACCATAATCCATTGTACATTTAAGGTACCTCATCAAATGTTTTGTAGCCACTAAATGAACACGACTGGGCTCCACCAGAAACTGACTCAAGGTGTTCACTGCAAAACAGATGTCTAGTCTAGTGTTCGTCAGGTACATCAGCGATCCAATAATCTGTCTGTACAGAGTGGCATCTATTAAATCTGACGAAGTATCGACCAGTAGCTTCATCTTCGCCTCCATGGGTGTATTCATGGACTTGCATTCTAGCATGTCGAATCTCTTCAAGATTTCGACCGTGTACTTCCTCTGGTTAAGGAAGATTCTTTCCGGACTCTGCCATACCTCAAGACCTAAGAAGTAATACATTAGGCCAAGGTATTTCATTTCAAATTCAGCGGCAGGTCTTTGCTTACATTCAACGATGAGATTTTCTTCTCCAGTTAAGAATAAGTCATCCACATACATTAATAGTATTACTGGTTCATTCTCCATGATCTTGAAGTAGAGATTTGAATCTGCTTTACTCTTGGTAAAGCCTAAGCTCGTCAAGAAACTGTCTATACGGCCATACCAAGCTCTGGGAGCTTGCTTCAATCCGTATAAGGGTTTCTTCAATGGACAAACATGAGACTTCCTGTCTTCAACCTCAAATCCTTTGGGTTGCTCTATATACACTTCCTCTTCAATGATACCATTCAGAAAAGTTGTCTTCACATCCATCTGGTGCAGCTTCCATTTCATCTTGGTAGTAAGAGATATAATGGTTCTGATTGAAGTGTATATGGCCACAAGAGTGAATGTCTCTTCATAGTCGATTCCTTCCTTCTGGGAAAATCCATGAGCAACAAATCTTGCTTTATATTTCTCAATACTTCCATCAACAACATGTTTTATCTTGAGGAGCCATTTTGATGATACCACATCCTTACTTTTTGGTCTGGGAACAATTTCCCATACATCATTCTTTATTATGGATTGGTATTCCTCTGTCATGGCATTGGCCCATTCCTTCTTCTATATGGCTTCTTCAAAACATGTAGGTTCCTCATCAAGTAGATTGCACATCAAAGCTATGTAACTGGAGAATGGCTTTGGTTTCTTCACCTATCTTGTGGTTCCTTCTGGAACACTGTACTTCTCTCCATCTTGAATGAGCTCTCTTGCCCAAGAAGGATTTCGTTTATGAGAGAAGGTCATTTGAGGAGGTTCTTGAACTTCTGTGATATCATGATCTTTAGGGGTCTCCTCATTAGGGGAAGCTATGACTTCCCTTACAGGTTCTGCAGCTCTGGGAACTTCCCTCACAGATTCTGTCGTCCTAGGATTTACAAGTTCCTCTTCATATACCTCTTCAAGCTGGCATCTTCTCGATTTCTTAAGTGCAGCTTCTTCATCAAAGGTCACATCCCTACTGATTTCAATATGGTGGTGACCAGGTATGTATATTCTGAAGGCCTTAGATACCTCAAAGTATCCCACAAATATTCCCTTCTTTCCGGAGGGCTCCATCTTGTTTCTTTTCTCTTTTGGTATATGGATAAACACTGGACATCCAAATATTTTGAGATGGCTTACCTCTAGCTTCTTTCTGGTGAACATCTCTTCTAGGGTCTTGAACCCAAGTGCACTATGGGATAGTTTGTTCTGCACATAAACAACTACCATAGCTGCTTCTGCCCATAAGCACATAGGAAGATCTTGATCGTGAATCATGGTCTTCATAGCTTCCATAATCGTTCTGTTCTTGCTTTCAGCTACACCATTTTGTTGGGGATTATAGGGAGTAGTTAGTTCCCTCTTGATCCCGACATCTCTGCAGAATCTTACGAACTCCTTCGAGGTATATTCTCCTCCATTATCTGACCTGAGTATCTTAATATTTCTTTCGGAAAGATTCTCTATCAAGGCTTTCAATTCCTTGAATTTACTGAATACTTCATCTTTAGATTTTAGGAAATATATCCAGGTCTTATGAGAACAATCATCAATAAATGATACATAGTATACATACCCGCTAATGGAGGATGATGGCATTAGGCCACACACGTCTGAATGGATGAGTTCCAATGCTCCTTCTGCTTTTCTATCCCTCTTTGGAAAGGGGTTCTTGATGTTCTTCCCTTGTGCACATCCATTGCATATGCCTTCCTGATCAACCTTGAGTTCTGGTAAACCTGTGACAGCTTTGCATATGTATGGTAGCGCCTTGTAGTTGATGTGGGCCAATCTTCTATGCCAAAGTTAGCATGATTTTTCGATGGCATGGGTCATAGTAGTTTCTGGGTGACCCTTCAGCATATATAAACCATTTTCTTCACTTTTGATGACGATTGCTTCATTTAAGGTTTCTCCCTTAGCCCACATAAGAACTTCTCCATCTACGAAGGCAACTCTATAGCCTTTCTTGTATAAAGCTGATATGGAGAGTAAGTTCTTCTTTAGGCCCGGTACATAGAGTATGTCCTTCATTGTTATTGAGTTTTATGAATCTAGCTTGTAGTTTGATTCTCATTTCCCTTGATGGGATATTGATAATCATCTCCAAGAGTTACTTTATGAGAAAACTTCTTTTCTGAAATACAAGAGAGAGTATTTTTCTTACCCGTCATATGCTTTGATGCACCACTATCAATGATCCATGTGTCTTCTCCAGCTGATACATATCCTGAGAGAGTTGAGATTAAGACATGGTCCTTAATCATCTTCATAGGTGGTTCTTCATCTTTAGCAATGTGAGCATGTTGCCTTTTGTGCTTCCTCTTGTACTCTTCTCTTCTGACTGGACAATTGTTCACCTTGTGTCCCATCTTATCACAATGATAGCATTGTATAGATGAGAGATCTCGTCCCTTGTGTTGTCCTTTCTTATGAAAATTTCTTGAATGAGGTTCTTGATTGTTGAACTTGTTTGATGATTTTGATTCTCGATGAGATTCCCTTTTGAAGTAGGGTTTCTTCCTTCCTCATTTTGTATGAGTAACTAGGGCTTGATCACCGTCCCTTTCTAGTAGTGCTTCACGGTTGGCTACCCTTGTCTCTTCTTGGGTGCATTCTTCCCATAGGCTTTCAAACTGTAGTTTCTCCTTTCTACCACATACTGTCTGGATGAAGGCATCCCAAGGTCTTGTGAGACCATTTAGAGTAGTTAATACAAATTTTTCTTCGTCAATGGTGTCTCCAATCGCTTTCAACTGTTCTTTTATCTCGAAAATTCAGGAGAAGTATTCTTGAAACATTTCTCCTTTCTGCATCTTGATATTCTTCAACTGAGTTCTAAGATTCATCTTTCGATTGATGTTCTTTCCTTCATATAGTTTTCTTAGAGCATCAAACATTTCCTTCGAAGTTTTCTTTGACGATACATATGGGATCAGGTGGTCTTTAATTGAATCTGTGATGATTCTCTGAGCCCTGATTGAGTCCTTTTGATGCTTTTCTTTCTCTACGGCATCTTCAGGTTCCTCCACTTCTTCTTTGATAAATCTTGATAGGTCATTCTCTGCAAGGATCAGACCGATCCTGTACTTCCAGGCATGGAAGTTGTCTATGCCTTCTAATTTCTCAACAAGCTTTGTGCTTACAGACATCTTGTACTTTTGGCAACAAAAAATGACCAAAAATTGAAAGTGCTTGAAATCAAGTTTTGATCTTACCAGGAGGTGCGTTTGGCTGAGGCAAGTATCCTGGTGTCTTCAGATTTGAGAAAATCCAAATTTTACCCTGTCAAATCTGATCTGTGGATTTTTGGACTGGTGCTTCCGGTACTTCTGGTACTCTGGTACTTCTGGTACTTCTGGTACTGGTTTTCTGATACTTTTGGTACTTTTGTGAAACTAGGGTTTCATTGTCTAGGAGATCCAGCCACTGGAAAGGTGCGCTCTAGGTGCCAAATTGATCCTTGGGGGAGGGCGCAACTTTCTAGGGTGTTAGGGAGCTGAAAATACTCACTTTTGAAAAGCCCTAATTTTGGGGTACGGTAACAGTGACGTTTTTCCTCTTGCAAATTGTGCTTTCTTCAGGTTGGCTTTGATACCATGTTAATGTTTATGCCATTATTATAGTTCTTTGCATTTCATTAGATAAGAGCATTATAAGAACAAGATCACTGAGAAATACACATTCACAAGTGACACAACATTTATCCTGGGAAACCCTCTAGGGGAAGAAAACCCAGCAAAAACTTCCTTATCATAAATGGCTTATACAATGTTAAAGAGATAACTCAAACCAATACAGAAAGTCCTCCCCAAGAGATGTGCCACCCTTCTTCTCCTCTCTCCAACTTCCAATTGCATCTTGCCTCATAAGATAATGAGCAAGTGAAGTGTGTATAAGAAGTGAGGTGCTAGCCTCATATTTATATCAATCTAGCATGTGTGAAGAGTCACCATCTGGCAGAGTTGACCTCTCACTCTCGGTGGGTAAACCCACCTTTAATTAATTCTGGGCCTTCCATTATAACTGTTGGGGCCGACTTCTTATTCTGCACTTTGTAATTGTCCGATGACCAATCCACAAAAGGGGATTTGATCCTTATACAATTACCGACATGATTAATCCTCAATGGGGATTAATCCAATAACAATAATAATAACAATGACATGATTAATCCACAATGGGGATTTAATCCAGTAATAATAATGACATGATTAATCCACAATGGGGATTTAATCCAGTAATAATAATGACATGATTAATCCACAATGGGGATTTAATCCAATAACAAAATAATAATAAGAATTCTCTTCGAAGTTACATTATTTCAACAACTCTATTCTTAGAGGAGGCTAATACATCATCTTCATTTATATCTCATGATGATGCACCCAACACTTTGGGATTTCACACGTTCACCTTGTGCCTAGCCACAGGCACGTCCAACTCTATAGATCTCCTTTCTTATTCTGTTACATAGGAGAATCATCTAGAGTTATTCTCAACTCTCTGTAAGGAGGAGGCCATCTCTGCATTCCATCTTTGTCTCATATAGGAGCCACACACCCCTCTCAAGGGATCTCTCTTGGGTTTGTGTCCTGAAGAATGTCTCACGTAGCTACACTCATAAACACTTGCCTCTCTATCCCACCTTCCCCCTTTCCCAACCTTTGTATCTCTCTACTCTACTCTCCCTCCCTCTCTCTCTCCCATTCCCTTACTCCATTCCCCTCCCCCCACCCAACTATCTTTCTCTCTCCTTCTCCCTCTCACCAACTCTTTCTCTCTCCCTACCCCTCTCTATCTCCCTCTTTCCCTCTCTCCCCCCTCCTCTCTCTCCCTCTATATTTGATCTCTTTCCCTCTATCTCTCATCCTATATTCCCCTCGCTCTCCCCTCCTCATCTCCCTCTCTCCCCCCTCCTCTCTCTCCCTCTATATTTGATCCCTTTCCCTCTATCTCTCATCCTATATTCCCCTCGCT
>ML794065.1:306216-320504 GCA_009831015.1 Picea engelmannii
CCCCCCCCTTGTCTCTCTCCCTCTCTCAGCCTCCCTCCCTACCCATGTTTCTCTCTCTCTTCCCCCGACCCATCTCTCTTTCTCTCAATTTCTCTATCACCCACTTGCTCTCTCTCTCTCTCTCTCTCTATCTCTGCCCCCCCCTCCCCTCTCTCTATCTCTCTCTCTCTGTCTCCTATTCCGAACAAAAGAACGTGCACACGCTCCTTCTTAGGAATGCACAAGTGTTCTAAAGAGAATGTGCACATTCATTTGCACCCCAATGCAATTTTTTTTACTATCAACTTCGTGTGAGAGCTTTTACCTCCTAATAATTAAACCAAAAATACTAAAATAAAAAGTATAAAACACAATCATAAACACAAATGCTAAATACAATTAAATAAACATTCCATAGAAATACAATATAAAATACAAAACAAAATATAAACACATATAAATTCATTAGGAAAACATATATATATATATATATATATATATATATATATATATATAGATAGATAGATAGATATTCCATGCAAATACAACATATAACATAGATATAAAATATAGATATAGATACAAAATACATAGAAGTACATAAAAATTCCATACAAATATAAAGTGTAAGAATACATTCACACAAATACATAAATGTTTAATATAAAATACAAATAAAATCCATAAACATTTAATTAAAAGTACAAATACAATCCATAATATAAATATACATTCCATAAAAATACAATATACAACATAAATACAAAATATAAATATTCCATACAAATACAAAATGTAAAAATACATTCAAATATAAATAAATATATCAATATCATTAAAAATATGGGTAATTAAAAAAAAATATAACAAATATATCAATATCAAAAATAAAAAACATATAACTTTATAATTAAAATAAACTAATTTGAAAACTATTCAAGCTATACAGTCTAATGAAATAACATATAACATACTTGATACAAACGGTTACGTTCTAATCAAGTCTCATTTAACCTAAAGCAGAGCTAAAATGTTAAAGAGATTTAAAAGTAATGAAATAACATATAGCGTACTTGATACAAACAGTTACGGTCTAAACAAGTCTTATTTAACCTACAAGAAGAGCTAAAATGTTAACGAGCTGGAGATTTAAATGTAATACAGGGTTAGTCGAGAGATGTCAATTCTCTATACGACTAGTTAGAAACAATGAAATATGATTCCATTTTAATTTACTAGTTAGAAAGAATGAAATATCATTCCATTTTAATTTTTAATTTACTTAATATTGAGAGTTAACTTAAACATAAAATATATATAAATAAAAAATATATAAAATTTAATTTAAAATAATTCTCAATATTGGTATAAGTTTATAACATAATTTAAAATACTGGACATAATAAAACATAATTTAAAATAAACAGTGATATAAAATATAATTTAAAACAATGATTTAAAATCTGAAAATTGAAAATTAAATTAATGTTAAAATGAAAAGGAGAATCTTAAGTAAGAGGTAGTGGAAAATTAAATTAATGGAAAACGAAAAAGAGAATTTTAGGCAGAGGCAGGTCCGATCCAATAAGATCAGAGGTAAAAGGACTTACAGTAACATGCTAATACCTTTCTATCTCTAATAACAAATAAAATCTTTCTATCTCTCTGTCCTAAGCATGATAAAAAAAAGAACTCACTCTATATCTAGAAGATGCAGAATATACGTATGGAAAAAAAAAGGAACTCACTCTATATCTAAAAGATGCGGAATATACGTATTAACCTTATAACATTAAGGTTGAGTACCTATTCGACGGATTATAAACTGAAAGCAAAATGACTTAAAATATTGACCACCTAAAATAGATCACAAACAAAGTTAAATATATTACGTCGCTAAAACAGACACGACAAGATCTGAGATTGAGATACACACCTTTGGCAGATATGTTCAAGGACGGACGAGGGTTTGAGAAGCACCGGATAATTACCCGCTCTGCATTCCAATACTCCAAATAATTTATTCATTCTGTCAAGGCCCACCTCTCAAGGAAAAGAAAACTTTGAATAATGAACAAAAGGAAGGCAGTGAAAGATATTTAAAGTTCATTTGAGATTTGATTAAATGAATCTACATAAAAGAAGATATATAGAAAAAAAACAGTAGCAGGAAAGAACAAAGAAGATATATAAAAAACCCAGAGCAGAGCTATAAAGAACCTTGCAATACTTACCATGTGACAGAGATAGTTGATATTCATGAATGAAAAAACTCTTGAATAGCTCGACCGCTTTCGTCCACCTTATCTTTGTTCTTTGCAGCAAGTGATGATCCAGATCTAGCCTCCTCATCTATCACAGGACTCTATACTCAGACACCTAAGAAAACACACAAATGACTCAGACGCACAAGAAAACAGGCACACAGAGGGGAAGCACTTCCAACACCATAAATAAAAAAACAAACAAAGGACTCAGACGTCCAAGAAAACACACAGGACTCAGACACATAAGAAAACAGGCACAGAGAGCGGAAGCGCTTCCAACACCATAAATAACCGATAGAGGTGGAAGAGGAAAATGGGTTGAAATTGTAGAAGATTTAAATTCTATATAGAGATATATGTTGCTTTTCCCACTTTCAAACGGCTATAAGACAGGGTAAGCGCGCTCCTTTCTTTCAAACACTTCATTCAACGGCTATGCAAGAACATTTCCTTCAACGACTATACGACAGGGTAGGCACGTCCCTTTCTTTCCAACCCAACTCTATCAGATGAAAATTTCTTTTGGCTACCCCTCTCTTGTAAAGCGGCCCTTAGCAAAGAAAACCAAATTGTTTTTCGTCCGTTTCTTTTTTCTCAGTTTCCCTTCAACCAATTGTTTAATGCAGATTGGACTAATCATATAATATGGGAGCGACGTCCCTCTCATTTTAAACCGATGCTGAACAAATGAGACACAATGCAGGTGAAGACCTCTCTCTTTTAAACCAACCCATAACAAATAAACACATATTGTGTTTATCTTTGGTATATTTTTCCAATATGATATATCTTTTACAATTATATAGCTGTTTTGTAATAAAAACAATTTCGACATTAAATCTATTTATATATTTAAAATATTACAATTTCAACCATAAAAGAAAAGAATTTAATAAATTATGTAACTAATTTTTTATAATAATTAACCAAAAATCGAAATAACAAACTATTTATTTTTCTTGGAAATTTTATACATAAAATAAATTATAAAGGTTTCATTTGATAAGTTTGTAAAGTTAGAATAGCTTTCTTAAACTTCACACCATACCACCATAATCAATCAATATGTCCATGCATGCATTTGTTCATTTCTAGAAATTACCATAATCTACTATAAGGAATAAAAATTAACTTCACTTTTTAATGCATGTTGATAATTTAAAAAAAATGTGTTGCTTAGTGGCGATATTAAAGTTTATTTGATTTGTAGTTCATATAGTGACTTGTACTATTTCATGTATTTGTTTCTAGGGATGAATAGAGTTGTACTATAGAAATGCAAACTTTGTTATCCTTTTTTAATGGATACATATTAATGTCTTCAACAAATTCTAGTACTCTTGTGGTGATGCCAAACTTATTTGATTTTTAGTTGATATAGAGAGAGTTGTGTTGTCTTAGGGAATTTGGTTCATCTATATCATTCCAAGGATTTATTGGCATCATTAATATCCCCAAAGTAAGGGATAGATTTATTGATCCATCTCAAGTGCATCCTAAGATTCACTTGCATGACCATTGTTCTCTTGATACAAGGTTTTATCACATCCTATTTGTAGTCAATATTTGTTATTGGTGATCCTGAATTAGGATGTGAAACTTCTAAAAGGTTATGGAAAATGCCCAACATTGTGGTACAGAGTCCTAATCCTACTCTACTAATTAATGTTGTAGTTGGTTGTTGACTAGTCATTAGACCATAAATAAAATAGGTTTATTAAAAAAATTCCTTTCTTGAAAGGGTTTTCTTTGAATCTTTAACAATATTTTTCTAGTGAATGAGTATCTCCTTATGTTCCCAAAAATCCACATTTGTAGGTAATTGCTTCTCCCTCCCATATATGGTATATTCTTCATTTCTTAATGAAAATTGTGTACCAATATCATCTGAATCATCTACATAAAGCCTCTACTAGAGGAAATTGTGTACCAATATCATTTGAATCAATAATAGAGAAATCTAATCCTTTTTAACCATATAATCCAAGTGTTATGTCAATGTAGCATTATTATCCAATAAATGCAGAGTAAATATGCAATGAAGAAATGAGCAATCATACACATACACAATACACCAATGTTTTACGTGGAAGCCCAAATCGAGAGAAAACCACAAAATGTTTTTTCTTATATGTCTTGAAGAATTACATTCATTGGAAGCACCAACTTCCTTTGTTTTCCGGCTGCAACTAGAAGGAGGCTCCAACCCCCTAGCTTCTCAGGCTATAACCTGAGGGAATATTGAACTCCACAATTCTCTGGAAACAACGAGAAGGACGATACAACCCCCTATATTCCCTGGCTACAACTGGAACGTGCTTACGACCACTTGTGCTTGCCCCATCCAACCACCCTGAAGTAGAAGTAGAATGATGGAACCACTGTCACACTATCACCGTGAAATATACCGCTGTAAACCTGCACCAATAAACCTGAACCATGTATCAACCATGAATTAACCTATACCTCAACCTGTAATCAACTTGTACCATAAACAAGTGCATCAACCATGCACCAACATGTACCAAACAACCTGTAATCAACCTTTACCATAAACAAGTGCATCAACCATGCACCAAGTATGTACCAATGATGTGTCAAGTACTAATCTACTATGAATCATCAATATGTACCAATATCATCAACTATACACCTCATGTATGTGCCAACTCATCAACTACTTGTCTCAACCATGTACTCAAGATGTACCTCAACAAAAATCCCTCATCAATTTCATCATCCAAATCTAATTTGTAGCTCTGTAATAGACCTAGTGTACATGATCACATTCCTTTAAACCTTCCTTAACTTTAACAACAAGAGACTAGCATTTTCATCAAACTTTTCTTTAGTCTCGCATGACTAGTTTTGGATTAGTCAACAACCCTAACTTGAAGTAATCATAACTTTGTACTTGAATTGTATAAAGATATGAAACTGATACACAATGTTCTTCAGTGTTTTTTATGCAATTCCTCAAAGTTTCACTACTTGTAACCTCTTAGAAAAGAAGTTATAGCAAAAATGGCATACCTTGCTGAATTTTGCCTTATTCTAGAGAGCGACCTTATAGAGTGTTCCCTGCATGAAATGTTCTTTCAAATGATCTGAAAATGTTACAAAAAATACTAAAGAAGGTACCCTAACTAACACATTTGGTCTCACTAAATTTGGATCTGTTATGAATAAGTTATGACATTTTTACCCGAAACACTTGTTTTTTACTAGTTTCAGGACTAGCCACAAACCCTGTTTTCCACGGAGTGTAACTCCGAAAATACAATGACCTACAAGATGAATTTTTTACCAAAGATAATTGTGTATGTTTTATCAACGAAATATCAATTTGATGGTCTGAATCATTATATAAAAAAATTTATAGCGCAAACCGTGAGATGACCTGTAAATAACATACCATGGAAACCACCCTCAAAAAAATTTGTCTTTCCTTGCATTTCGGCCTTCTTTTCTTCACCTTCCCTCAGAAATTCAGCTTAGATATCGCTGGTTACCTCAGACACCTATATATATTCAATATTCTCAAGTGTGTTTAAAATGAGATAGGCTTTCCTCTTATTTATACTCTCCAAGTAGCTTCCTTAAAAACATCTTCTAGGTCACTTGGCCCACTTTCCTTATTTTAGGGTTAAGCCACTTCTAATTTCTCCATTAAATTTATTATTGAAATAATTTATTTTTTATTCACTTTGAATTATAATAAACTCATCACTTCACTTTATTATTTACCTTTTAAAATCTCTTAAACCACTTTGACTACTTTGACCTTTTGGGGCTTCTAGATGACATATGAGGGTTCTCCAACTTCGTAAGGCCATAAATATCAAACCGTGAGGAGTTATGTAACATTAAACATACCAAAAGAGATGGAATGACATGTACTATCCATCTATAATAGTGTTACCTTCAAATATACGAAAAATAATAACGTTATCCATAAAACAAACTTGCATCCATTATCCAAACCTGGGTTCTCCAACTTCACATGGTCATAACTCTCTAACCATGAGGAGTTATGTGACGTTCTACATACCACCGGAAATTGCATGACAAAAACTATCCATCTAGGATAGTTTCCCTGACAAATTCACTTTCCTTCATCTCATTATTCCACAATTAAGCATGGGTTCTCTTACTCCACAAAGCGTCTTCCCATGAGGGATTTCACCATAAGGGGACCACTTTGGAGTTCATCCATATTTACTTCTTATAAACTATGAAAAAACAATAATAATTCATATTTACATAAAACAATATTGGGTCCATTAACCAAGCCTTTGTGTTACGGGGATTTCTTCAAGGGTTGACATCAATGAAAACCAACCTTAATCAACAGTAGTTAGCTGCACCAACTAGGATTTTCCATGCTTTCTTTTTGGCAAATGCAAACTTTCCACCATCTTAGGATCTATATAAGCATGACTAGATCCTGAATCAATTAAAATAGCAATGGATTGGTTGTTTATCATACCTTCCACATCAATCATATGTGACTGATACTCTTCTTGCTTGTTTTCTAGGGCTGCATAGATCCTTGGTACATTTCTGCCCATGTTTTCCACTATTTCAACTTGTTGTACATTGTGAACAATTCTCACTTTTTCACCTCTATGAGGGAAGAATCTAAACATATGATCTCCTTTACAAACCCAACATTGAATAGGTCGTTTCCTTGGCCTTTGACCCCCTGTCTCAATCATTCTGGGTTCTGTAGAAGTTGGTTGTCCCTGAAGATTATTTCTGAAGAATGGTGGCTTAGTCCACTTCTTCCTCTAATCCATATTGAATTTCTTTTTGTCTTCCCAATATTTTTGGAAAGTTGGCCTTGCTTTTTGATGATCATATAGGCATTTAGCTATCCTTATGGTCTCCTCCAATGTTTTGGGATCATTATATTGTATTTTGTCATTGGTGAATGATGAAAATCCACTCAAATACCTTTGAATCTTAACTGTCTCATCCTTGATGAAAGAAACATACTTCAACAGTCAGGGATGATTTTACGGATGGAAATTTATTTAAAAATGTAGAAACCTTGGCGAATCTTACTAATCCTTCATATGTCAGCTATAAATGTTTGGCGATATTTTTGTAAAAATATTCAAATTTCTAAGTATTTTATATAGTTTTTATAATATTTTGGTGATTTTTAAGGTAAAATAATTTTGTCCTATAGAATTTGGGCGAATCATTTTTAAAATAAGAAATCTTGGTTTTGGAAAAACCATGGAAAATTAGCCCATGAGAGAAATTTAGCACCTAGAATCATCTCTGTCAACAGTTCTAAAAACCTTATTCCATATTCATCTATGGTCATACTCCCAAGTTTGAGTTCAAATAACTCTTTCATTTTCTTTTCATAGTATCTCTTAGTCAAGTATTTATTTTCAAAATACTTCATGAATTCCTTCCAAGTAACATTTTTCTCTTTAATGTGTTGCACCTGCACAAGATGATCCCACCACATGGATGCCTTCCCTTGAGTTGATAGATGGAAATTCTCCCTTCTGCATGAGAAGAATAATTATGCAATTGAAAATACTTTCTCATGCCCAACAACCATGTCTCTACATCTTCATCCTTCTTGTGCTCACCATCAAATGTAGGAGGTTTGATTTTATCCATTTCACCTCGTAGCTCATCAACCCCAGACCTCTTATGCTTCCTGAAAAGGGATGGACTTGAACTATCGTGTTCTCTCTTATTAGAATGTGTCAGGGAGTGATGGTGATGTATGATAACACTTATGGTTCTTCTTTTCTCATCAAGAGAACTGTGAATTCCTTATTTTCTTGAGCAACTCTCCTTATGCAATTTATTTTATATTCAGTTCAAGCTCTGCATTAACTTCAAGTTGAATTCCTCCTATTGCTCCTTGAATCTCATAAGTCTTTCATTATCATCTTTATGGATTTATACATCCTTCTGCAAATTTTTAGTGGTCTCTACCATATTCATGTTTTCATCCCTTTCTTCTCCATGTCCATTGGAGTTTGTTCCTTCAATGCCCAAATGGAAATCCATCCCTCTGATCTCATATTCATGGATGTAAGTCCCTTGTGAATATTCCATTCCTCCTACACTTTGTGTTGATCCTTATATGATCTAGTTGTTGTTAACTCTACAAAATGTGTAGCCAATAGAACTTCTCCAGGTTAACTGACTCATAAATTTCATGAAAATATAAACCATTTTGGTTCAATAATATATTATAATTATTTATTTTCATTTCCTGAAAAATTGAATGCCCGGATCAGTTTTCTATGTGACTAATTATATTAAACTATCTAACAACTTTGCAACTTCTTCTTCCATGCTCAATTCTGAGTCTTGAGCAGAACGTTATGGTTATTTGAAAATTGTCCATTTACATTTCTGTTCACTCTTCAATTTGGTGCAATTATGCATTGTAATTATGCATTTTTCCACCTACTCCATTGGATTTTTAGTAGGATCTCGATTGGGTTTCTTCATATACATATTTTGGAGAGTATGTCTAAGTTTCACCTTTTTATGGGTTCTGGGACGCTAGTTACAATCTGCTAAAGTTCTAGGCGAATTCATGTTTTTGGTCTGGAATGCTACCTGTACCTTCTTTTCCATGTTAAACATTTTTAGCATGCCCATAAATTTAATTCAGGTATAGGAATGTATTCTATGGTTCAATATATTTCCATTGAATACTCATGTACCTCAATCTGATTCTGGATCATAAAGTTATGCCCCTTCGAAGTTAGTTGGGTCTTAAAATATACCCTCCACTGTTTGTGCTGTAACTTCCTCATAAAAACTTAGTTTGACGAACGATTTATGCCATTACAAAGCTCTCTCTAGGATATTTTATTTGATATGAAAAGATAAAGTGTGCATTGGTACACTCTATTAAGGGCCTCAAAAAACGTTGTTAAGGGCCTAAAAAATGCACTGCAAAAAGATGACCTTCAAACAGTATAAAATGTTGTGGAAATTTGTTGGTTTTTTGTTGTTGTAGACCATCCAAATGACTTCACACACAGAAATTAGAACCTGTAAACCCATATTTGAAATGTGCAGAAATACCATAAGGTAGTGCATGCTCCACACACCTATAGCGAACGTGGATCACTTCTTTGTCATGCTAATAAATGGTGCACACTACTTCTGTGTCATGTGCCAATATCCACCATGCACAAATTAGAACATGTACACCCATATTTAGAATGCACAACAATACCATAAGGTAGTGCATGCTCTGCACACCTATAGCCAATGTAGATCACTTCTTTGTCATGCTAATAACTGGTGCGCACTAGTTCTATGTTGCGCGTCAATATCCATTGCACACAATTGTGGTTCATGCACTAATACCTCTTGCACACAAAAAAAAAATCAATTATTTTTTTTGTGTCGTATGAGAATATTTCGCGACATTTTACTCTACGTGTTGCATCATGCCAAAGTTTATTATGCCTCCACTGTGCACCAGTACTCTACACACACCATTAACTAAATTTTTGTGGGACAACATATACCCACATTGCACGTGCACCAAAAAAATTCCTCTGTGCTCTGCCATTACTGTGCACACCATGCGCACCATTATTATGTGTGTGCACACCGTGCACGCTAGTATTACACATGCGCCAATTAATCCGCACCACGGAATGCTAAATTTAGTGCACACACACGTGCACCAAAAATTTTCTGTGAAGTGTCAAATTTAAGTGCACAAACTGACGTGCCAATATTTTTCTGCAGAGCATCAAATTTTAGCACGCCAACCCACACACCAATATTTTTCTGTGCAGCGCCAAATTTTAGCGTGCACACCAGTACACCAATATTCTTTCGCGCAGTGCCAAATTTCAGCATGCGTACTAGCACTCTAATATTTTTCCGCACATTGCCAAATTTTAGTGCACGAACTTGCACGCCAATATTTTTCTATGCATTGGAAAATTTTAGCACGCACATTGACAAACCAATATTTTTTGGGGAAGCACTGAATTTTATTGCGTGCACCCGCATGCCAATATTTTTCCACGCAACGCGAAATTTTACCACGCGCCTCTGCATGCTAATATTTTTCCACATATCGCAAGCTTTTCACCATGCATCATGCATTTTTAGTGCACCCCCCTGCACACATTCATTTTTATGCGCATCAATTCCTCGTGAATTCTGCTCCAGAAATTGGGGCTTTTGCCAAACTTTTTCCCAATTTTTACAATAGACATTTTGCAACAATGAAATTTGTTCAATTTCACCCAGATAATACCAATTCAACCTTTCCAAAAACAAATCGTTGTGGGTAGACATTAATGAATTTTTTTTTTCCCAAACTCAATTCACGAATTGATAATTTTAATCAACTAATATCACCCCATCTATCATGGCTTCCATGTAACTTCAAATTCAATCAATTCTAGGTCAAGAATATTTAATCAAGAATATCTCACCACTTGGCCAAATTTCTCAATTTTCCCATGAATGTAACAACAGAAATTGGGGCTTTTTCCCAATTCCATGCCATTGCTTCTAATTTTTACCATGGACACTATATAACTTGAAATTTGGCCATTTCAAAATGAATCCTTTGTGAAATTTTTCTTCAAATAAACTTGCTCGGCCCATCCAAGCTCTATGTTGAAAATTGAAGCTCTAATACCATATTGTAACATATTGGACCACCCAAGTCGGGCCATGCTACTCCAGAAAATGCTCAAATACCATATTCTAGCATACCAGACCACCCAGGTTGGGCCATGATACTCAAGAAAATGCTCTGATACCATATTGTAACATCTCCAACATCCAACTAGGCTATGTCACATAAAAAAAATTGAACTTCATGCAAACTAAAACATATACACACAGAAACTCTTGCGAAACTTTATATATATAACTAAAAACAGACAAATACATTTTGTAAATGCATAGATTCATGTGGAAATAATAGTAAAATATACATGTAGCATAGATAGGTTATACCCATAAATATAAAGACGATTATAAACCACATGTAGGATAAACCCATAAAAATAAACATGTAAATAATAATGAAACTTGTAATTTAACACACAATTGACACTTATCTTGGTAAGGATATCACCAACTACGTTTAGACCTTCCAGAAACCTCCCAGCCTTACACCCTACTGCTCATCACTCTCAGCAGTGGGTCACCCCTGAGCTTGGACTAAACTCCACCCGGGTAAAGGGATTCCTAACCAAGATGACTTATCTCAGACAACAGGAAAGCTTTGTCACAAGTTCCAACTCAAACTAACATCCTATAGTCCCTCATTCCCCACATCCATGTCCCACCCCAGGAATTTTTACCATTCTCTTCTCAATAGTCCCTCGTTGTCCCACTTCCCTTCTAGGGCTTCAACAACAGGTCATACCAAAAGTCTCAGAGCCCTATAGTTGTAGTTTAGCACCTTTAGGAAATCAACTCCCAAAAATTATCTCACCCAAAGATAAATTTATCATGGTCCTGACAACTTACCTATTCAATATACCACGGGCATGACAAACCTCTTCTTCATTTCATCTCCCAAGGTAACCATGTACAAGTAGAGGTATAGGTACAAGTATGGTATTGGTTCAGGTACAAATATTGGTACATAGAGTTATGGAGGAAAAATCAAGTGAGTGTGTGAATGATGATGGAATGATAAGAAAATGATTTAATTCGAAGCTATGTGTATGCATGTTCCCAACTTGACACTTGCCATGTTGCGAGCTACTTTGGCCCACTTGTCCCCATCCTTAGAACTTAGGACAAAATAATTATCCATACTTTATACTTTAAGGAATATGAATATAATATTCTTTTTTGTCTTAAGCACCCTAGCTTGGCCCTTTTCCTTTACTTTTTTTGCCCCCCCCCTCCCTAACTAGTGGATTTTAGTCCCCCATAATATTTTATCATGGTCGGTCTACATGCAACGATATATTTTATATTAATGATAAGACGTATACAAAAATAGACTCACTAGCCTTTAGCATCTAATATCTCTAGCCTAATTCAAAACATAAGCCTCCTAGATTATAATAACTGGCTCATTATCCTATAAACACAACATATACACAAAGGCTCCCTAGCCTCAATATCGCGCGCACTCGAGTTTGTTGCTCACAGTATCCTGGAATTTGCACACTTCATCATTTTACTGCGTAGTACATGTGCACACTATACCATGGAAGGAGCATACAAAAATGATATCAAACAAATCACTAGATTAAGTACATTTTCATTTACATTTACAATTGGATTTGGCCTAGGGGTATTACAAGAATTCCTTGCATGATCGACACATTAAACAAATGAAGTTTCAAGTCAAATATCTATTACTACTCTATGACAACAAGTATGTTCAAAATTTAGGGAATTTTAGAACACATTGGTTAGGACCTTATGTCATTTAGCAGCTAACAAAGACATGTGTTACACGATTGGAAACCTTGATTGGATAAGTATTGGAAGGAGTGGTCAATGGAAGTAGGTTGAAACTCTATAGAGACAGTCGACAGGTTGCATAGTAATTTGGGTTGCATTGAAACACATGTATTATAGTAGTTGTATCATATTAGGAAATAAAAATAAGGAAAATAAAATAAAAAGTAGATATAGGGAAAAGAAAAAGAGTGTTCAATTAGCAAGGCATAAGAACGTGCGTATAATGAATGGTCATCAAAAATCAACATAGCACTGCACCAAGCTACATACAAATGAGATAGTCTGTGATGCATATAGATAAAACAACAATAAACTAGTGCACATTTTGGCAATGATACAATCATTAAAAGAATTAAAGCATAGAAATGATGGTTATGAAGCTGGAGTGACAGGTCATAAAAGTATCATATAAGTATTAAATGGGAAAATCCATCGGAAATCACGACATATCGATAGTACGATGGATAAATCACATGAATGATTTAGTAATAAAAAATCATTTATTTAAACAACTCATCAAACATGGTGATAGATTGGACAATATAGTTAAGGTAGGATGAGACAGGTGTGGTCGACAGAAAAGAACAAAAACATAAGAATATAGTTAAGTGTAAATCATTCTTGCATACCAATAAGAGAAAATAAGAGCAAACCCAAGTGAACTGGAGAATAGAGCCAAACTACATCTACCAGAGAACACACATAGTTCTACTCAAGGAACCTGTCACCCAAGACAAATGGGGAAAGATCCACTAGTAGTACCACCAATCACCCCTAGGATGAGTAGGAAATGAGATATTCCTAGAAATACTATCATCCTCAATTTTGTGGATCATGACATTACTGGGGAACAACCATTTTCAAAGTTCGATAGGGAAAATACTCATACGCTGAGAGTGTATCGAATGCACGGGCTCGCATCTCTTCCAACGTAAAATTGCATGCAAATTTGAATGGAGTCAACAACAAGTTTGGGGGTTACCGATACTTCATGATAGTAAATGAGAAGGAAAGGGATCAAGATCCGACTATAAGAGAAGTTTCCCAAAAATTTGCTTTGTATACAATGCCCAAACTGGACCTAAAGGATTTACCAAGGAGTGTAGGAGAAGAGGAGGATGGTATCAAGCTCAAGAAACCTTAGTGTATTATTGAAAAAGAAGACAATTACAACAAAAGGAGGCTTAAAAAAATTGTTTCTCCCAATAGAACCATTGCTTTCACCATGGACAACATGACCCTCGATGTCGTCAACTAGACATAGGTCGATATTAGGTGGGAAGATTCCTTCAAGAGGGAGAAGGAAGAAACTATAAGGCTTATTATGAAGAAGCACAAGGAATGGGAGGAGTAGGCTAGGAAAGTGGACAAGGAAAGGGATGAAGCTAGGAGCATGGCATAGAAGACCCATGTAGTAGTCCAAAAGTTATATAAGGAAATTCCATAACTTCCCCTAGTAGTCGAAGCGACTATGGAGGAAAAAGTTTAGATGATAGAGTGGTAGAGAGGGGGAGAGGGGGCATGAATAGAGAGGTAGAGAGGAAGAGAGAAAGAGGGGGAAAGGGGAAAAAAACATAGGGG
>ML794065.1:321585-335911 GCA_009831015.1 Picea engelmannii
GGGGGGAAGTGAGAAGGTAGGATAGAGATGGGGGAGGAACAGAGTGGGTGGATATATATATATATATAGAGAGAGAGAGAGAGAGATAGAGGGGAGGGGGTGGAGGGTGCAGGGGGAAAAATGGATGGGCGAAGAGAGAGAGAGAGAGGGAAAGGGAGGAAACAAAAGGGAGAGAGAGAGAAAGGGGGAGAGGGAGGGGAGAGAGGTATGTGTAGGTATAGAGAGAGGGATAGAGAGAGTGTGTCTGTATGGGTGAGAGAGAAAGACAGAGGGGTGGCAGGCAGAGAGGGGGGGAGGGAGAGATGCAGTGAGAGGGAGAGAGAGTGAAAGAGAGTAAGAGGGGAAGATGAAGAGAGGAGGGTATATAGGGGAGGGAGACAAAGGGATAGATGAATATAGAGAGAGGTAATTGGAGCAAAGAGAAAGAGAGAGAAGTGGTGGGAGGAGTGGAGAGAGAGATACAGATGGGAATAGAGAGTGGGGGAGAAATTAAATGATTCAATTCATTTAATTTTAAACAAAATATGATCAAGAATTAGAATTAACATTTAGTAATGTAATGCTCTTTTCCCAATGTAAGTTGTTATTTTAACTACTCTTACTCTTAGATAGTAAATGGTAAGAGTGACCACTTCATTAACCTGATATCTAATTTTGTTTAATATTTTTTCATAAACAAAAATATTCTGACACCACAATACATTTTATAAACAAAATGCCTTACATGTAAATAAATCAAGTTATTTAAAGAGTATAAAATAAACATTAAACCTTGGATTGGATGGTGGAATAATCTTGTTCCTTAGTAATTTGATTTTTAAAAAACTATGAAAAGAAAACCTTAGTAAAACTATAAAAACTTACATTAAACTAGAACATGTGTATGGGTTACAAACAAACTAATTCTATTATTAACAGTAATAATAATAAAAAAATTAATTATAATCTTCATATAAAATCAATAACTATGTTTATATAATTATACTATAATTTATTTATATAATTATATAACCCTAATCTTATTATTATTAAAATTATATAATCCTAATAATAATATAATCTATAATTATAATCTTTATATTATCACTTTAATATTAATATTTATATCTATATTACTATATCTTTATATAATTATATTTATACCTATTATTCTTATATAACTATAATTATAACAGTAAGCTTTATATTATTATTATTATTATATAAAATTATTAACTATATTTATATAATTATATTATAATATTTATATAAGTATATAATCTTAATCTTAGTATTAATATAATTATATTTTTTAATCATTTTATTATTGGGGTAATCTACTCAATCCTAGTGAGGAGATTACTTATCCCACAAATAAAGAGATCTCATACACCAATTTAATGTTTGGCTTAGCCATAATATGCTCCTCCTTCAAACAAAGAAGTATCATACAACAATTTGATGTTTGGCTTAGCCATAACTTCTAAACAAAGAAGTGTCATACACCAATTTGAATGATACACCAAATTGACGTTTGACTTAACCATAACTTCTAAACAAAGAAGTCTCATACTGATGCAGACCCCCTATTCCTCCTAAGGGCTGCATGACCTCTCGGTCAGGATCTTCTGATTCTGGAGCCGAAATGGCTCTTCTGGTTCCGAACTGGAATCCTTCGGATGAATACGAAAGTCCCTTGCAAATGCTCAGTTGGATTTTTTGGGTGCCAAGCGTGAGCTTCTCACAGCGCACGACCAAAGTCTGTGACCAAGTGCCAAGTCAAAAAGGCATTTATCGGGGACTGGGACTTCATGGGTCAAGTGTCCCATCTTCTGGCCTCTCGAACCCCTAATAGACGAAATGCTAAAATGGCTCGATGCTTTCTCCTTCAGGAGTTTGCGTTTCACAAAATCTGGATGCAAGGGATATCCTCACTCCTTTGGGTCTCCAGTCGCCAAAAAGCCGAAATACCAGGTGCCTATTCCTTTTCGGGATTTTGCATTTCGCAAAATCAAGGTGCAAGGGGATGTCTATGTTCCTTAGAGGTTCCGGTCACCGAAAATCCGAAATGACCGAGTACCTACTCCTTTTTAGGATTTCGCATTTCACAAAATCAAGATGCAAGGAGTGTCCCTGCTCCTTGGAATTTTCGGTTGCCGAAAAGCCAAAATGCTGAAAGCTGAAATGTCGAAATGCCTGGTGTTTGTCGATTTTTGGATTTTTTGTTTTGCGAAATCAGGATACAAAGAGTATCACTGCTCCTTGGAATCTTAGATCACCAAAAACACAAAATGCCGAATGTCGAAATGCCAAAATGTTTTGATGTTCGATCAATGGCTCACAATAATTCCTGTGATCGACGACTCACGTCGAATCAGGATTTTTCTATTTTGCGATTTGGGGTTCTCGAGGACAAAACCTCTTTCCTTCCAACTCCTAGTACTCAAAGTCCTGAAATGAACGTCTAGAAGCTCTCACCACTAGCCTCCTCGCATATCTACCTGATCCAATAGCCTACGGGGTTTCGGTGTTCCCCCTCGAGGATTCTCCACCATCCATTTGGATCCCCAAACTCTCCTCCTGGATCTATGCAGGGTTAAAACCTGCACTCCTCTTTTTCAATCGGAAGGCCTGTGAGAATTTCCACCATGATCCGATGCTCGACGACGTTCTTCCTTTTGAGATTTACTTGATTTTGAGTTAGAATATTTCTAAGTCTGCAAAGAATCGATCTTCGATTCTTCCAGGGAATGAATTCTTGGACTTCGACAACACTTCGAAGGTGTTATCTCTTCTAAGCTTTATCTGGTTTAGACGTCGATAACTTAGATTCACGACATTTTATCCTTGGCTCGATGCACACCTTACAAAGCTCCCGGTGAAGAGAAAACAATTCCCTAGCATTTCTCTCTGGCTCAATGCACACCTTGTAGAGATCCTAATGAAGAGAAACAATGGAAACTGGAAAAAGCTCACCGTTCCATTCACTTTCTTATAAAACAAAAATTAACAGGAAAATACACACAGTCCAAGAACAACGCATTTGGATCAATTTTCCATTCTGTTCTATTCATAACTTCCCACTGGCTACATAACAGATACAAATTTCAGTAGTTCAAAAACTGAGATCTTTCTGCTCACTCGCAGTTCTCTCACAGAGGACTACTCTCTTCCTTACCTCTCTCTACTAACTAGGCTTAAAAAAAAATTCATAACTCAAAATATCCCTAGGGTTTTTCCCTGGCTATTTTCCTACTCTAAACCTTATCCTAGGCTATCTTATATCGGTCACTTTCCAGAGCCGAAGTGGAAGTTCTGCTCTATTTTACAATTTCAAAAACCTGCTTCAAAGGGAAAACCCGACATCGGTTCAAGCGTTTCTCTAAAGGTGAATTTCAGCGTTAAGTGGAGGCGGATCCTTAAATCAATTGAACTGCCACGTTGAAGTTCCAGGAGAAATATCATGTGTTGAGTGGTCCCACCTATGAGCACTTGCCAAGGATGCTCCTTCATCATACTCCCCTTGAAAAAAATTCATGGACTCCTATCCATGAGCTCCTCTACTAACCTCCCCTACTTCTATATGGCATCTTCGTTTTCCCAATTGGCATCTTCTATTGGTTTTCCCTTCCATTTGTCCAGATACTCAAAATAAGTCTTTCTCCCAGTCTTCTTGCCAATCCTCTGATCCATAATATTCTCCATCTATAGCTTTTCCGCCACAAGCATATGCTTCTCCCATTGGATCTTTCCTTGATCTTCTGATGCTTCTGAGTCATCTTTCTTGTAAGGATACAGGTCAGAGACATTGAATATGGGTTAAATTACCACACCATCTGGCAGCTCGATCTCATAGGTGTTTGCATTGAACTTCCTCAAGATCTTACAAGGTCCTATCTTCTTCATCTTCAATTTGTTATATGTTCCCCTAGGGATGCTTTCCTTCAAGATATGTGCTAAAACCTTATCTCCCACTTCAAATTGAAGTTCCCTATGATGTTGATCAACTCTGTGCTTGTATTTCTAGTTAGAACTCTGTAATTGTTCTTTGATCCGGCTATGGAGTTTCTGCATTCCAACAACAAAATCCTTTGCTCCAGTGCTTCTGATCTCTCCCTGTTCCAAGTCTCTTAACTCAGATACTCCCTTGGGTTGCATTCCATAGATTATTTGTAATGGGCTCCTTTTAGTGCTCGTGTTTGGTGATTCATTGTATGCAAAATCTGCTTGCGGTAGAATCTGATCCCACTGGTTATGATGTTCAGTAACCAGACTTCTCAATAAATTTCCCAAAATTGTATTTACCACCTTAGTGTGCCCATCTGTCTGAGGGTGATAAGCTAATATAAAGGAAAAATCTATCCCCATCTTCTTCCATAACATCCTCCAAAATTGGCCAGCAAACTTTGTGTCTCGGTCTGAGACAATGCTCCTGGGTAGACCGTGAAGTCTTACAACTTCTCTGAAAAACAGATTTCCAACATGTGTTGCATCACTGGTCTTCTGGCATGGGATGAAATGTGCCATCGTTGAAAACCTATCTACCACCAAAAATATAGAATCGAATCCCCTTTGTGTTTTTGGCAATCCCAACATGAAATCCATGCTAATTGCATCGAAAGGCCTCTCTGGTATTGCAAATGGTTGATACAATAAAGTGTTCTGTCTTTTCCCCTTTGCATGTTGACAGATCCTAAATCTGTTGACAAATTTTATCACCTATGTTCTCATACCTGGCCAATAGTATGAACTGCTTAACTGTGAAAACGTTTTATCATGGTTGAAATGTCCAGGTAGTCCTCCACTATGCTTCTCCTTCAGGAGATTGTCCCTCATTGAACATCTTGGTATGCACAATTTGTTTCCTTTGAACAACAATCCTTCCTGAACTATATACTTTGTCCACTGACAGTACAGGGTTTTTACATGCTTCGTAGGCCTCCTTGAAATCTGCATCCTCACAATACATATCCTTAAGGTGTTCAAAGCCCAAAGTCTCCACCTAAAATTCCTACAGAATTAAACATCTCCTACTTAATGCATTAGCAACTTTGTTAGCATTTCCAACAATATCTTTTATGAAAAAAGTAAAATTTTTCATAAATTCAACCCATTTTGCATGCCTCTGATTCAGTTTCTCTTGTCGAGTTATGAATTCTAAAGATTGGTTATCTCTATACAAGACAAACTCCTCCGAGACAAGATACTGCCTCCATTTCTTCAATGCTTGAATGATGGCATATAACTCTTTTTCATATGTGGAGTATTTCCTCTTAGTCTCATTCATCTTCTCACTGAAGTAGGCAACAGGTAGGCAACAGGTATTTTATCCTAACTCAAGATATCTCCTATTGCAACTCCACTTGCATCACATCTTACTTGAAATGTCTTCCCAAATTTTGGTAAGATCAGAATTGGTCATTCTGTTATCTTCTCCTTCAGTATATTGAAGCTCCTTTCAGCCCCCTCTATCCATTTAAAAGACTTGTGTTTCTTCTTTATTGTATCCATCATCAGTGCACAAATTCCACTGAATTCTCTAATGAAATTTATATAAAAACTTGCTAAGCCATGAAATCTCCTTGCCTTGAACATTCTCCTTGGTGACGGCCACTCTTTGATTGCTTTCACCTTCTCTGGATCCATCTTCAATTCATTCGAAGATATCACCACCAAACCCAAGTAAATGAGCTCTGTCTTCATAAAAGAGGACTTCTTAAGATTGATCAGTAGCTTCTCCTATTGTAGCCTCCTCATCACTAGCATTAGGTGCCTCAAATGCTCCTCGTTAGTCTTGCTGAAAATCAATATATCGTCCAGATATACAACCACGAACTTGCCAATGAAATCTTTCAGGATGTTGTTCATTAACCTCATAAAAGTGCTTGGGGCATTTGTTAATCCAAACGACATAACCAGCCACTCATACAGGCCTTCGTTCGTCTTAAAGGTTGTTTTCCATTCATCACCTTCTCTCATCCTGATATGGTGATATCCACTTTTCAAATCTATCTTAGAAAAGAAATTTGATCCACTTAAGAAATCCATTAAGTCATCCATTCTCGGTAAAGGAAATTTGTACCTAATGGTGATATTGTTGATGGCTCTTGCGTCTGTACACATTCTCCATCCTCCATCTTCCTTTGGGCTTAACACAGCTAGTACTGCGCATGGGCTCAAACTTTCTCTGACTAAACCCTTATCCAACAACTCTTGGACTTGGTTTCTCACCTCCTCATTCTCTTGAGGTGTTAATCTGTATGCTGCCTTGTTTGGTAGGCTTTCTCCTGGTATCAAGTCAATATGATGACTGATACTCCTGATGGGAGGCAATGAGTTCCGCAGCTCATCCACCACTATATCTACAAAATTATCCAACAGTTCTTGGACTTCTTCAGGTAAATCGTCCATTGATGTTCTCGTGGGGATGACTTTGGGCTTCCTCACCACAGTGAAATGCATCTCCTGTTCTCCCTTGACTTCTTTCAGGAGTTCCTTCCCACTCATGAGAAGTATGTTTGTGCTAGATTCCTCCTTTGCTCTCTTCTCCTCCATTGGCAACAACATATGTGTTCTACCATTCTTCTCGAATGTGTATGTATTTTTCCTCCCATCGTGAATGACATTTCAGTCATACTACCATGGCCTTCCCAACAAAATGTGGCATACATCCATGGGAATTACATCACATGTGATTTCATCTTTATATCCTCCTATTTTAATTTCAACCAGGCATTGTTTAGTAATCATTACCTGGTGTCCTTTTTGCATCCATGAAACTTTGTATGGCCTTGGATGTGTAGTTTTCTTCAACTCCAAATTCTCCACCATCTCTGTGGGCACTAGATTGTCAGTACTCCCACTGTCAATGATCACCTTGAAGACTCCATCCTTGGTCTTGCAAGTTGTCCTGAAGAGATTGTTCCTCTGCACTGGCTTCTCAATTTCTACCTCTAGTTTCAGGAGAACTTTTCTCAACATCAGGGATGCTCCATCCTCTGCTCCCTCTGCTTCAAAATATCTTCACTTTGCTTCTAAAATGTGAGCTTCTCCTCCTTCCTTCTTATTCTCGGGACATTCCCAAGTCATGTGCCCTATCTTTCCACAGTGATAGAACCTTACCCCTCCTCTGCCTCTTCCTCTAGAAGAGTTTCTTCCACCATCTTGTCTTCCTCGTGAAATTCCTTCTTGTTCTGAGTGATTGTGTGGTTTCTCAGCCTCATCTTTAGACTGATGTGCCCTGTCATGGTTACATCCTTTTCTCTTGCTTGGGACCGAGGTTTTATCTCTTCCTCCCTGGTTCTGCTTTCTGGCTAGCTTCTCCTCTACCTTCAGAGCAAACTGATAAGCATCCTCCATAGTCC
Source organism: Picea engelmannii (assembly GCA_009831015.1). NCBI lineage: Eukaryota > Viridiplantae > Streptophyta > Pinopsida > Pinales > Pinaceae > Picea > Picea engelmannii. Next base: position 328,929 of record ML794065.1, read on the forward strand.
TCACTGACATCATGCTCATCTCATCCTGGACTTCATATCTCAATCCATTTACATATCTAGTGAATTTTCCTTGTCTCTCTCCCTTTGTCCAGTTTTGATGTTCAGCCTGTAGAACTCCTCGGTGTACTCCTTGACTGTCATTCCTTTCTGTCTCAGGTTCTATAGTTTCCTGAACAGATTGATCTGGTAGTCCTTGGGTATGAACTTAGCCTTTAGTTTGGCTACCATCCTGTTCCAATTCTTTATCATTTGTTTTCCTTTACTTCTCCTCTCAGCCTGGAGTTCATCCCACCATAGTGTTGCATGCCCTTTTAGCCTGTTGACTGCCTGCTTCACCTTCTTCTCCTCATTGACATCTTCATAGTCGAAGTGTTTGTCCATGGACCTTATCTAGTCCAGTAGTTCCTCAACATCTATATTCCCCTCATACATGGGAACCTCTATCTTAGCTCTACCTCCCAATATGGAAATTGCTCTCAACAATCGTTCTTCTGTAGCATCATCTCCTACAACTTCTTCAACCTCAAATTGTTCACTTTCTGCATCACTGACATCCCCAGCATCAGGTGCTCTTCTCTGTGCTGCTTCCATTGTCTAGATTAGAGTGTGAAGCTCTCACACTTTCCTTTCTACAACACAGTTTCCTAAAGGTGGATCTCTTCTTCTTGGCGGCATGGTGTTCACTGTCTATCACACAGAGAGTACAACTTTGAGTTTTTTTATCTCCTTCTTTTTCCTCCTTCGCCTGAAATCTACAGACGAAAAATGTTCTCTGATACCACATGATGCAGATCCCCTATTCCTCTTAAGGGTTGCATGACCTCCCAGTCAGGATCTTCTAATTCTGGAGCTGAAATGGATCTTTTGGTTCCGAACTGGAATCCTTTAGACGAATACGCAGGTCCCTTGCGAATGCTCAGTTGGATTTTTTAGGCGCCAACCATGAGTTCCCAATAGTGCACGAGCAAAGGCTGTGACCAAGTGCCAAGTTGAAAAGATGTTTATCAGGGACCGAGACTTCATGGGTCAAGTGTCCCGTCTTCTGGCCTCTCTAACCCCTGGTAGCCGAAATGCCAAAATCGCCTGGCACTCGCTCGTTTGGGATTTCACGTTTCACAAAATATGGATGCAAGGGATATCCTCGCTCCTTAGAGTCTCTGGTCATCGAAAAGTTGAAATACCTGGTGCCGATTCATTTTCGGTATTTTGCGTTTCAGGAAATCAAGGTGCAATGGGATGTCTCTGCTCCTTGAAGGTTTCGGTCGCCGAAAAGCCAAAATGACCCAGCGCCTACTACTTTTTGGGATTTCGCCTTTCATGAAATAAAGATGCAAGGAGTGTCCATACTCCTTGGAATTTCCAGTTGTCGAAAAGATGAAATGCCAAAAGCCAAAACAATGAAATGCCTAGCGTCTGTCGATTTCAGGATTTTGTGTTTTGCAAAATCAGGATACAAGGAGTATCACTGCTCCTTGGAATATCTGATCACCGAAAATTTGAAATGCCAAATGCTGAAACGTCGAAATGTTTTGATGTTCGATCAACAACTCATAATAATTCCTGTGATTGATAGCTCATGTCGAATCGCGATTTCGCTATTTCATGATTCAGGGTTCTGGGGAACAAAACCTCCGTCCTACCAACTCCCGTTACCCGAAGTCCTGAAATGAACATTGAGAACCTCTTGCCACTACGCTCCTCACAGCTCTACCTAATCCAATGACCTGCAGGGTTTTTGTGTTCCCCCTCGAGGATTCTCCACCATCCGTTCAGATCCCCGAAATCTCCTCTTGGATCTATGCAGGGTTAAAGCCTACGCTCCTCTTTTTCAATAGGACAGTTAGTGGGAATTTCCACCGTGATCCAATGTTCTACAACGTTCTTCCTTCTAAGCTTTACTCGATTTCGAATTAGAAGATTTATATGTCTGTGAAGATTCAGTCTTCGATTCTTCCAGGGAATGAATTCCTAGACTTCAACAACACTTCCAAGGTGTTGTCTCTTCTAAGCTCTGTGTGGTTCAGACGTCGATAACTCAGATTCACGATATTTTCTCCTTGGCTCAATGCGCACCTTGCAACATGGATGATTTTAAGGATGGAAATTTATATTAAAATGTAGAAACTTGGCCTAATCTTACTAGTGCTTAATATGCAAAATGTAAAATGTTTCGTGATAGTTTTGTAAAAATATTCAAATTTCAAAATATTTTATATAGTTTCTGTAAAAGTTTGACGATTTTTAAGGTAAAATGATTTTATTCTATGGAATTTGGGCGAATCGTTTTTAAAAAAAATGGAAATTGGCGAATCTTTTTTTCGGGAAAACCATGGAAAATTAGCCCATTTGCGAAATTTAGCCCCTAAAATCATCTATGCCTTGTAGATTTCTTGGTGAAGAGAAAACAATTCCCCAACATTTCTCTCTGGCTCAATGCACACCTTGTAGAGAAACAATTGAAACTGGAAAAAACTCACTGTTCCATTCACTTGCTTATAAAACAAAAATTAACAGGAAAATACACACAGTCCAAGAACAACACATTTGGATCAATTTTCCATTATGTTCTATTCATAAGTGCCCACTAGCTACATAACACATAGAAATATCAGTAGTTCAAAAACTAAGATCTTTTTGTTCACTCACAGTTCTCTCACAGATGACTTCTCTCTTCCTTACCTCTCTCTGCTAATTGGGCTTACAAAATTTTTCATAACTCAAAATATCCCTAGGGTTTTTCCCTGGCTATTTGCCTACTCTAAACCTTATCCTACGCTATCTTATATCTGTCTCTTTCCAAAGCCGAAGTGGAACTTTTTCTCTCTTTTACAATTTCAAAAACTTGCTTCAAAGGGAAAACCTAACATCGGTTCAAGCATGTCTTCGAAGGTGAATTTCAGCATTGAGTGGAGGCGGATCCCGAAATTAGTTGAACTGCCACGTTGAAGTTCTGGGAGAAATCTCACATGTTGAGTGGTCCCACCTTTGTGCGCTTTCCAACGATGCTCCTGCATCACATACACCAATTTGATGTTTGGCTTAGCCATAATATCGTCCTTCTTCAAACAAAGAAGTATCATTTAAATATATCATAAAGGAAGTGCTAGTCACTAATCCTTACTCTATTATAGGATATCGAATCATTCATTATAATCAGATTTGAAAATTTGACTCTCAAAATTTGTGAAAAACATGTTTCCTAAAAGTAATTTGAGAAATCTTTACTAATCTTATTTTTACTATTTTGAAAAAAATCATGGAACATTGACATGATCATCTTATTAAACCTAAATTTAAACATGGTCATACAATTCAGAATATCTACATGATCATCTTATTAAACTTAAATTTAAGTATAATCATACAATTCACTAGATTATTAAAGTAGTGTTACATCATGTTATGTCTGTTAATATGAATTATCTGTTTTAAATTATTTTGCGGTTAATCCAGTAGATTAATTTCTGTGCAAATTTTCTTTACTCTGGTAGGGAAATCCAATTCCCGAACTGATAAAAAACCATTTAGGTTTTGGGTACAGTGATATTCAATGGTATTTACTCTTCAGATAAATACCATTGTATTTACTCTTCAGTTTTTAGGTATAATGGTATTTACTCTTCAGATAAATACCATTGCATGTAGACCAACAAGTTTTCATCTATAGAACTAAATTTTTCCTTCTGCATTTTATTTTAGTCCCGTAGTAAAATTTCATTCCTTTAATTTCATCTTCTACATTTTATTTTAGTCCCGTAGTAAAATTTCATTCCTTAAATTTTGTATTCTGCATTTTATTTTAGTCCCGTAGTAAAATTTCATTCCTTTATAACAGGCGTGAAAATTTAGGTTTCTCCATCCTTGGCTCATTGTTTTCTCCCCCATGAGGGTTTTCCAGGATAAAATGTTGTACCTTGTGATTGTGTTTCTCTTGGTGATCCTTCTTATGCTATTATTGTCTAGTAAATTGAAAATAACTTAATAGAAGATTTAAATTTAACATGGTATCATATCTAAACTAAGTATATCACCTTTCAATGGGTGACCAAAAACGTCATTGTTGTCATACAAGTAAACTAGGGATTTTTGTTAGAAGGTAATTTAGCCTAAAAACCTTCTACGGAAGTGTGCCCTAGCCTAGAAAACTCTTTGGGAGCTCGAGCACACCGTTTTAGTGGCCAGATCCTTTAGAAAGTGAAACCCTAGTTTTGGTTGGTACCAAAAAACTAAGATACGAGAACCAGTACAAGAAGTACCAGTCCATATTTGTGCAGGCTCAGTTTCAAGGGTTGAAAATTGGATTTTCTCAAAACAGACTGCACTATCCTACTCGCCTCAACCCAACACACCTCCTCGTAAGTTTAGATTTAATTTCTGAGCACTTTCAATTTTTTGTCATTTTCCCAGCTCCAAGTTAAGATGTTTGCAAGAAGAAATCTTATTGACAAGTTAGAAGGTGTGGAAAAATGTTGTTCCTCAAATTATAGGATTTCACGCATTCTTGAAGAGAATGACCTTTCAAAATTCATAAAGGAAAATGTACCATAACCCGAAGAAGATGCAGCTAAAGAAAAGTACAAGAAGGATATGGCTAATGCCAAAATGATCATTGTAGACTCCATTAAATATGATTTGATCCCTCAAGTGGCTTATACGAACACTCCAAAAGAGATGTTTGATTCCCTAACCAGAATGTATGAAGGAAATAATATCAATCGGAAGATGAACTTGAGAACCCAACTCAAGTATATAAAGATGCAGAAAGGAGAAACAGTTCATGACTATTTCTCTAGGATTTCTCAATTCAAGGAACAAATAGAAGTAATTGGAGATAGCCTAGATGAATATGAACTCATAATGAAATCTCTTAATGTTCTCACAAGACCTTGGGATGCATTCATCCAAACTATTTGTGCAAGAAAGGAAAAACTCCAATTTGACAGTCTTTGGGAATAATGTGTTCAAGAAGAAACAAGAGTAGCTAACCGAGAAGCAGTACTATTAAGGGATGAAAATCAAGCCCTAACTTATCATTCTAATAGAGTAAATAAAATTCCTCACTTGCAGAAGGAGACCCACCTACATGAGATATCTCACTCCCCAAAGAGATTCACCCATTTCCATAAATAATCTCACCCTCCAAGGAGATTCAATAAATTTTAGAAAGGTCAAAGAAGAGAAAAATATTTCTCCTCTTATCAATTCTATCATTGTGATAATATGGGACACATTTATAAGAATTGTCCTAATGTAAGGGAAGAATACAAGAGAAATAAAAAAAATACACCATGCCCATGCAGTTGAATATGATGAGCCACCCACAAAGATGATTAAAGAAATTTGGGTTTCTCCATCTTAGGATGATTATAATTTGAATCACTGTAATTTGCATCCTCTCCATCCTTGGATCATAATATTGAAACATTGTAATAATTTATATTACATTATTAAAATATAATTAAAAAATGTGAGGTTCAATTTGTCTCTAGCTAGATCTACAACTCTTTTGTCAATGCAACCATAGTGTCCTCTAACATTATTTTGTTTCAACGCTCAGATTGATTTCTCGAGGGGGAGATTGAATGACTGAAACCTACATTACATTTTGGTCTAGTTTCATTGGGGAGGCTATTAATGAACTTTGGAAGTGAGAAACATTAAGGGAAGAACAAAGAAGGTTGTTAGATGTCTATATATTAATAATGTTACGGCACGTCATCTCATGTGCCACATGATATGATCCTAGAAATTTGACAAGTTCTTGGTGGGTCCCATTTCTCTATCATCGATCGATTACGTAGGGGCCTTACTAAATGCAGCTACCACATTACTTTTCCCAAAAGTATTCCAACACTAACAACTTTTGTGAACAATTGAAAAATGATGGATAGTCATTGTTTTGATCACTTTGGATTGAAATTCTAAGATCATAATTTGGGGATTTTAGAAAGGGATCAGATAAAAAAAAAACTGACAGAGATTAGTTTAGTTAGAATTTGATGAAGGTTAGTTTAGTTTATCGAATGTCCTAGCTACAATCGTAGCTTAGATTTTCCTTTTCTATAGGGTTATCTTAGTTTCTTCTTCATATTGAGAATATATATCTACAAAAAAGATAAATAACTAAAACAATGTGGTATTTGCATGCCCTTCCAGATACTTGTCATCGTTTTTATGTAAATTTGCATGCCTACCATCTTGACCTCCTTATGCCCCTTTTTTTATGGGTTTTTTTTGACCTTTTGTATCCTCTACAAGAAGATTAAATCTTCTCTCTTGTATGAGTTGGATTCTTCTTATTAATTTTTTTTACGGGGAAATATTTATATAAACTCTTTGTTGTGAGATGTGGTGTTCAGTGACATAGCTTCTCTTATGTGTTATTATGTTTTGTTCTTATTTTAATTTTTTTTTTAATAAAAAATGTGGGTTCCTCTTTGTATAGTTTGTTATGTTAACTATGTGGTATGTCGTTGTAAAGTGAAAATTTCCCCTCCCCCATTTTCTCCCTTCCTCTCCCTACCTCCCTCCATTTTTATGCATCTCCCTCCCTCCCTCTCTCTCTCTCTTTGTATATCCATCCCTCCTCACCTCTCTATACCACCTTCTCCCTTACCCCACCTCTCTCTCTCCCTATTCCCTCCTCTCCCTCCTTCTCTCTCTTCCTCTCTCTCCCTATCTCTCCTTCCCTCCCTATCTCTCTCCCCCACAAACCTCTCTCTTTCTCTCTCAGTCTCCCTCTCACCAACTCTTTCTCTCTCTCCCCATCCCTCTTCATCTCCTTTTTTTTGTATCTCTCTTCCCCCCTCTCTCTCTCCCTATATATTTTCTCCCTTTCCCTCTCTCTCTAATACTCTCTTCCCCTCCCCCCCTCTCTTTTTCCCCCTATCCCTCTCTCTTTTTCCTCCCTCCCTTTCTCTATGTCTTCCTCCCACCCTATTTATCCCATATTATCTCTCTCTCTCTCTCTAACACACTCTCCA
>ML794065.1:373156-385529 GCA_009831015.1 Picea engelmannii
CCCCCCCCTCCCGTCTCTCTATCTCTCTCCCTCTCTGTCTCCTATTCTGAACAAAAGAACATGCACATGCTCCTTCTTAGGAATGCACAAGTGTCTAAAGAGAATGTGCACATTCATTTGCACCCCAATGCCATTTTTTTTACTATCAACTTTTTGTGAGAGCTTTTACCTCCTAATAATTAAACCAAAAATACTAAAATAGAAAGTATAAAACACAATCATAAACACAAATGCTAAATACAATTAAATAAACATTCCATAGAAATATAATATAAAATACAAAAACAAAATATAAACACATATAAATTCATTAGGAAAACATATATATATATATATATATATATATATATATATATATATATATATATATATATGTTTTCCTTGCAATACTTATCATGTGACAGAGATAATTTATATTCATGAATGAAAAAACTCTTGAATACCTCGACCAATTTCGTCCACCTTATCTTTGTTCTTTGCAGCAAGTGATGATCTAGATCCAGCCTCCTCATCTATCACAGGCCTCTATACTCAGACACCCAAGAAAACACACAAATGACTCAGACGTCCAAGAAAACACACATGACTCAGACGCACAAGAAAACGGGCACACAGAGGGGAAGCGATTCTAACACCATAAATAAGAAAACACACAAAAGACTCAGACATCCAAGAAAACACACATGACTCAGACGCACAAGAAAACGGGCACACAGAGTAGAAGCGCTTCCAACACCATAAATAACTGATAGAGGTGGAAGAGGAAAATGGGTTGAAATTGTAGAAGATTTAAACTCTATATAGATATATATGTTGCTTTTCCCACTAGAACTTCCTTCAATGGCTATAAGACAAGGTAAGCATGTTCCTTTCTTTCAAACACTTCATTCAACGGCTATACAAGAACACTTCCTTCAACGGCTATATGACAGGGTAGGCACGTCCCTTTCTTTCCAACCCAACTCTATCAGATGAAAATTTCTTTTGGCTACCCCTCTCTTGTAAAGCGGCCCTTAGCAAAGAAAACCAAATTGTTTTTCCTCTACTTCTTTTTTCTCAGTTTCCCTTCAACCAATTGTTTAATGCAGATTGGACAAATCATATAGTATCGGAGCGATGTCCCTCTCATTTTAAACCAATTCTGACCAAATGAGACAAAATGTAGGTGAAGACCTCTCTCTTTTAATCCAACCCACAACAAATCAACACATATTGTGTTTATCTTTGGTATATTTTTCCAATATGATATATCTTTACAATTATACAGTTGTTTTGTAATAAAAACAATTTTGAGGTTAAATCTATTTATATATTTAAAATATTAGAATTTCAACCATAAAAGAAAAGAATTATTTAATAAATTTTGTAACCAAATTTTTATAATAATTAACCAAAAATTGAAATCACAAACTATTTATTTTTCTTGGAAACTTTATACATAAAATAAATTATAAAGGTTTCATTTGATAAGTTTGTAAAGTTAGAATAGCTTTCTTAAACTTCACACCATACCATTATAATCAATTAATATGTCCATGCATGCATTTGTTCATTTCTAGAAATCACCATAATTTACTATAAGGAATAAAACTTAACTTCACTTTTTAATGCGTGTTGATAATTTGAAAAAAAATGTGTTGCTTGATGGTGATATTAAAGTTTATTTGATTTGTAGCTCATATAGTGACTTGTATTATCTCATGTATTTGTATTTATGGATGAATATAGTTGTACTATAAAAATGCAAACTTTGATATCCTTTTTTAACGGATACATATTAATGTCTTCAACAAATTCTAGCACTCTTGTGGTGATGTAAAACTTATTTGATTTTTAGTTGATATAGAGAGAGTTGTGTTGTCTTAGGGAATTTGGTTCATATATATCATTCCAAGGACTTATTGGCATCATTAATATCCCCAAAGTAAGGGATAGATTTATTGATCCATCTCAAGTGAATCCAAAATTCACTTGTATGACCATTGTTCTCTTGACACAAGGTTTTATCACATCTTATTTATAGTCAATATTTGTTATTGGTGATCCTAAATTAGGATGTGAAACTTCTAAAAGGTTATGGAAAATGTCCAACATTGCGGCACAGAGTCCTAGATCCTACTCTACTAATTAAAGTTGTAGTTGGTTGTTGACTAGTCATTAGACCATAAATAAAATAGGTTTATTAAAAAAAATCCTTTCTTGAAAGGGTTTTCTTTGAATCTTTAACAATATTTTTCTAGTGAATGAGTATCTCCTTATGTTCCAAAAAATCCACATTTGTAGGTAATTGCTTCTCCCTCCCGTATATGGTATATTCTTCACTTATTAATGAAAATTGTGTACCAATATCATTTGAATCATCTACATAAAGCCTCTACTAGAGGAAATTGTGTACCAATATCATTTGAATCAATAATAGAGAAATATAATCCTTTTTAACCATATAATCCAAATGTTATGTCAATGTAGCATTATCATCCAATAACTACAGAGTAAATATGCAATGAAGAAATGGACAATCATACACATACACAATCCACCAATGTTTTACGTGGAAACCCAAATCGAGAGAAAACCACAAAATGTTTTTTCTTATATGTCTTGAAGAATTACATTCATTGGAAGTACCAACTTCCATTGTTTTACAGCTACAACTGGAAGGAGGCTCGAACCTAAGGGAAGATCGAACTCCACAATTCTCTCGAAACAACCAGAAGGAGGCTACAACCACCTATATTCTCCAGCTACAAATGGAAGGTGTCTACGACCACTTGTACTTGCCCCATCCAACCACCCTGAAGTAGAAGTAGAATGATGGAACCACTGTCACACTATCACTGTGAGATATACCATTGTAAACCTGTACCAATAATCTTGAACCATGTATCAACCATGCATCAACCTGTACCTCAACCTGTAATCAACCTGTACCATAAACAAGTGTATCAACCATGCACCAACCTGTACCAAACAACCTGTTATCAACCTGCACCATAAACAAGTGCATCAACCATACACCAAGTATGTACCAATAATGTGTCAAGTACTCATCAACTATGAATCATCAATATGTACCAATATCATCAACTATACACCTCATGTATGTGCAAACTCATCAACTACTTGTCACAACCATGTACTAAAGATGTACCTCAACCAAAATACCTCATCAATTTCATCATCCAAATCTGCTTTGTAGCTCTGTAATAGACCTGGTGTACATGACCACATTCCTGCAAACCTTCCTTAACTTTAACAACAAGAGACTAACATTTTCATCAAACTTTTATTTAGTCTCACATGACTAGTTTTGGATTAGTCAACAACCCTAACTTGAAGTAATAATAAATGTGTACCTATATTATATAAACATATGAAATTGATACACAATGTTATTCAGTGTCTTTTATGCAATTCCTCAAATTTTCACTAATTTTAACCTCTTAGAAAATGACTTATAGAAAAAATGGCATACCTTGCTGAATTTTTTCTTATTCTAGAGAGCGACCTTGTAGAGCATTCCCCGCATGAAATATTCTTTCAATTGATCTGAAAATGTTACAAAAAATACTAACTAAGGTATCCTAACCAACACATTTAGCCTCACTGAATTTGGATCTATTATGAATAAGTTATGACATTTTTACCCGAAACACTTGTTTTTGACTAGTTTCAGGACTAGCCACAAACCCTATTTTCCATGGAGTGTAACTCCCAAAATAAAACGAGCTACAAGCTGATTTTTTTACCAAAGATAATTGTGTATGTTTTCTCAATGCAATAGCAATTTGATGGTATGAATCATTATAGAAAAAAATTTATAGCGCAAATCGTGAGATGACCTGTAAATAACATACCTTAGAAAGCACCCTCAAAAAAATTTATCCTTCCTTGCATTTTGGCCTTCTTTTCTTCACCTTCCCTCAGAAATTCAGCTTATATATCCTTGGTTACCTCAGACACCTATATATATTCAATATTATCAAGTGTGTTTAAAACGAGAGAGCCTTGCCTCTTATTTATACTCTCCAAGTAGCTTCGTTAAAAACATCTTCTAGGTCACTTGGCCCACTTTCCTTATTTTAGGGTTAACCCACTTCTAATTTCTCCATTAAATTTATTATTGAAATAATTTATTTTGTATTCACTTTGAATTATAATAAAATCATCACTTCACTTTATTATTTACCTTTTAAAATCTCTTAAACCACTTTGACTACTTTGACCTTTTGGGGCTTCTAGATGACATATGAGGGTCCTCCAACTTTGTAAGGCCATAAATATCAAACTGTGAGGAGTTCTATGAAATTAAACATACCACAAGAAATGGAATGATATGTAATATCCATCTAGAATAGTGTTACCTTCAAATATAGAAAAAATCATATCGTTATCCATAAAACAAACTTGTGTCCATTATCCAAACCTAGGCTCTCCAACTTCACATGGTCATAACTCTCTAACCATGAGGAGTTATGTGACATTATACATACCACTGGAAATGGCATGACAATAACTATCCATCTAGGATAGTTTCCCTCACAAATTCACTTTCCTTCATCACATTATTCCACAATTAAGCATGGGTTCTCTTACTCCACAAAGCATCTTCCCGTGAGAGATTTCACCATAAGGGGACCACTTTGGAGTTCATCCATATTTACTTCTTATCAACCATGACAAAACAATAATAAGTCATATTTACATAAAACAATCTTGGGTCCATTACCCAAAACTTTGTGTTACAGGGATTTCTTCAAGGGTTGACATCAATGACAACCAACCTTAATCAACAGTAGCCAGTTTCACCAACCAGGATTTTCCATGCTTTCTTTTTGGCAAATGCAAACATTCCAAGATCTTAGGATCTATATAACTATGACTAGATCCGTAATCAATTAAAATAGCAATGTATTGGTTGTTGATCATACTTTCCACTTCAATCATATGTGACTGATACTCTTCTTGCTTGTTGTCCAGGGTTGCATAGATCCTTGGTACATTTATGCCCATGTTTTCCACTATTTCAACTTGTTGTACATTGTGAACAATCCTCACTTTTTCACCTCTGTGAGGGAAGTCTCTAAACATATTATCTCCTTTACAAACCCAACATTGAATAGATGGTTTCCTTAGCCTTTGACCCCCTGTCTCAATCGTTCTGGGTTCTCTAGAAGTTGGTTGTCCCTAAGGATTATTTCTGAAGAATGGTGGCTTAGTCCCCTTCTTCCTCTAATCCATCTTGAATTTCTTTTTGTCTTCCCAATATTTTTGGAAAGTTGGCATTGCTTTTTGATGATCATATAAGAAATTAGCTCTCCTTATGGTCTCCTCCAATGTTTTGGGATTATTATATTGTATTTTGTCATTGATGAATGATGGAAATCCACTCAAATACCTCTGAATCTTAACTGTCTCATCCTTGATGACAGAAACATACTTCAACAGTCAGGGATGATTTTAAGAATGAAAATTTATTTAAAAATGTAGAAACCTTGGCGAATCTTACTAATTCTTCATATGTCAACTATAAATGTTTGGAGATATTTTTGTAAAAATATTCATATTTCTAAGTATTTTATATAGTTTTTATAAAATTTTGGCAATTTTTAAAATAAAATAATTTTGTCCTATAGAATTTGGGTGAATCATTTTTAAAATAACGAATCTCGTTTTTGGAAAAACCATGGAAAATTAGCCTATGAGAGAAATTTAGCACCTAAAATAATCCATGTCAACAGTTCTAAAAACCTTATTTCATATTCATCTATGGTCATACACCCAAGTTTGAGTTCAAATAAATATTTCATTTTCTTGTCAGAGTATCTCTTAGTCAAGTATTTGTCTTCAAAATACTTCTTGAATTCCCTCCATGTAACATTTTTCTCTTTAATGTGTTGCACCTACACAAGATGATCCCACCACATGGATGCCTTTCCCTTGAGTTGATAGATGAAAATTCTCCCGTCTGCATGAGAAAAATAATTATGTAATTGAAAATAATTTCTCATGCCCAACAACCATGTCTCTACATCTTCATCCTTCTTGTGCTCACCATAAAATGTAGGAGGTTTGATTTTACTCATTTCTCCTCGTAGCTCATCAACCCTAGACCTCTTATGCTTCCTGAAAGAAGATGAACTTGAGATATTGTGTTATCTCTTATTGGAATGCCTCAGGGAGTGATGGTGATGTATGATAACACTTTTGGTTCTTGTTTTCTCATCAAGAGACCTATTACTTCCTTATTTGCTTGAGCAACTCTCCTTATCCAATTTATTTTCTATTCGGTTCAAGCTCTGAATTAACTTCATGTTGAAGTCCTCCTATTGCTCCTTGAATATCATAAGCCTTTCATTATCATTTGTATGGCTTTGTACATCATTCTGCAAATTTTTAATGGTCTCTACCATATTCTTGTTTTCATCCCTTCCTTTTCCATGTCCATTGGAGTTTGTTCCTTCAATGCCCAAATGGAAATCCATCCCTTTGATCTTATATTCCTGTCTGTAAGTCCCTTGTGCATATTCCATTCCTCCTGCACTTTATGTTGATCCTTATATGATCTAGTTGTTGTTAACTTTTCAAAATGTTCAACCAACAAAACTTTTCTAGGTTAACTGACTCATAAATTTCATGAAAATATGAACCATTTTGGTTCAATAATATATTAGAATTATTTCTTTTGATTTCCTAAAAAATTGAATGCCCAGATAAATTTTCTAGGTGACTAATTATATTAAACTATCCAACAAATTTCTAACTCCTCCTTCCATGCTCAATTCTGAGTCTTGAGCAGAACGTTATGGTTATTTGAAAATTGTCCATTTACTTTTCTGTTCACTCTTCAACTTGGTGCAATTATGCGTTGTAATTATTCATTTTTCCACCTACTCCATTGGATTTTTAGTAGGATCTCAATTGGGTTTATTCATATACATATTTTGGAGAGTATGTCCAAGTTTCACCATTTTCTAGGTTCTGGGATGCTAGTTACAATCCGCGAAAGTTCTAGGTGAATTCATGTTTTTGGTCTGGAATGCTACAAGTACCTTCTTTTCCATATTAAACATTTTTAACATGCCCATAAATTTAATTCAGCCATAGGAATGTATTCTATGGTTCAATAGATTTCCATTGACTGCTCTTGCACCTCAATCTGATTCTGGATCAGAAAGTTATGGCCCTTTGAAGTTAGTTGGGTCTTAAAGTTTACCCTCCAATGTTTGTCCTGTAACTTCCTCATAAAAACTTCGTTTGACGAACAATTTACACCATTACAAATCTCTCTCTGGGATCTTTTATTTGAGCTATGAAGATAGAATGTGCATAGGTACACTCTGTTAAGGGCCTAAAAAAACGTTGTTAAGGGCCTAAAAAATGCACTGCAAAATGATGGCCTTCAAACAGTATAAAATGTTGTGGAAATTCGTTGGTTTTTTGCTGTTGTAGACCATCCAAACGACTGCACACACACAAATTAGAACCTGTACACCCATATTTGGAATGAAAAAAAATACCATAAGGTAGTGCATTCTCCGCACACCTATAGCCAATGTGTATCACTTCTCTGTCATGCTAATAACTCGTGTGCACTACTTTTGTGTTGCACGCAAATATCCACCACACACAAATTAGAACTTGTACACCCATATTTAGAATGCACAACAATACCATAAGGTAGTGCATTCTCCACACACCTATAGCCAATGTGGATCAATTCTTTGTCATGCTAATAACTGGTGTGCACTAGTTTTGTGTCGCGTGTCAATATCCACCGCACACAAGTGTGGTCCATGCACTAATACCTGTTGCACACAAAAAAAAAATTCAATTATTTTATTTTGTGTCGTGCGCGAATATTCTACACACATTTTACTCTACATGTTGCATCATGCCAAATTTTACTATGCCTCCACCGTACACCATTACTGTATGCACACCATTAACTAAATTGTTGTGTGGCAACATATACCCACATTGCGTGTGCACCAACAAAATTCCTTTGTGCTCTGCCAATATTGCGCACACCACACGCACCATTATTATGTGTGTGCACACCGCACACGCTAGTATTATACATGTGCCACTCAATCCGCACCACACAATGCTAAATTTAGTGTGCACACCCGTGTGACAACATTTTTCTGTGTAGTGTCAAATTTAAGTGCACAGACCGACGCGCCAATATTTTTCTGCGCAGTGTCAAATTTTAGGACGCCCACCTGCACACCAATAATATTCTGTGTAGTACCAAGTTTTAGCAAGTGCACCCACACACCAATATTTTTTTGCACAATGCCAAATTTTAGCACACACACTAGCACACTAATATTTTTCCGCACCTCGCCAAATTTTAGTGCGTGGACTTGCACGCCAATATTTTTCTGTGCAATGGAAAATTTTAGCGTGCACATCGACAAACCAATATTTTTCTAGGTAGCACCAAATTTTATCGTGTGCACCTGCATGCCAATATTTTTCCACGCAGTGCTAGATTTTACCATGTGCACCCGCATGCTAATATTTTTCCACATATCGCAAGTTTTTCACCGCGCATCATGCATTTTTAGTGCGCCCACCTGAACACATTCATTTTTATATGCATCAATTCCTCATGAATTCTTCTTCAAAAATTGGGGCTTTTGCCAAACTTTTTCCCAATTTTTACAATAGATATTCTGCAACAATGAAATTTGCTCAATTTCACCTGGATAATACCAATTCAACCTTTCAACAACAAATCATTGTGGGTAGACATTAATGGAACAAATTTTTCCTAAACTCAATTCACGAATTGATAATTTTAATCAACTAATATCGCTCCATCTGTCATGGCTTCCATGTAACTTCAAATTCAACCAATTCTAGGTCAAAAATATTTAATCAAGATTATCTCACCACTTGGCCAAATTTCTCAATTTTCCCATGAATTTAACAATAGAAATTGGGGATTTTTCCCAATTCCATGCTATTGCTTCTAATTTTTACCATGGAGACTCTATAACTTGAAATTTGGCCATTTTGAAATCAATCCTTTGTGAAATTTTTCTTCAAATCAACTTGCTTGTCCCATCCAAGCTCAGAGTTGAAAAATGAAGCTCTAATACCATATTGTAACATATCGAACCACCCAAGTCAGGCCATGCTACTCCGGAAAATGCTCAGATACCATATTCTAACATACCCAACCACCCAGGTTGGGCCATGATACTCCAAAAAATTCTCTGATACCATATTGTAACATCTCCAACATCCAACTGGGCTATGCCAGATAAACAAATTCGACCTGCATGCGAACTAAAACATATACACATAGAAAATATTACAGAACTTTATATATATAACTAAAAATAGACAAATACATTTTGTAAATGCATAGATTCATGCAGAAATACCCATAAATATAAAGACAATTATAAACCACATGTAGGATAAACCCATAAAAATAAACACGTAAATAATAATGCAACATGTAATTTAATACACAATTGACACTTATCTTGGTAAGAATATCACCAACTGTGTTTAGACCTTCCAGAAACCTCCTAGCCTTAGACCCCACTACTCATCACTCTCAGCAATGGGTCATCCCCGAGCGTGGACTAAACTCCACCCGAGTAAAGGGATTCCTAACCAAGATGAGTTATCTCAGACAACAAGAAAGACTTCGTGACAAGTGCCAACTCAAACTAACATCCTACAGTCCCTCATTCCCCACATCCATGTAACACCCCAGGAATTTTTCCTCTTCTCTTCTCAATAGTCCCTCGTCTATCCCACTTCCCTTCTTGGGCTTCAATAACAAGTTAGAACAGAGGTCTCAAAGCCCTATAGTTGTAGTTTAGCACCTTTAGGAAATCAATTCCCAACAATTATCTCACCCAAAGAGAAATTTATCACGGTCCTGACAAATCACCTATTCAATATCCCACGGGCATGACAACCCACTTCTTCATTCCATCTCCCAAGCTAACCACGTACAGGTAGAGGTATAGGTATGAGTATGGTACTGGTTCAGGTACGGATACTGGTACATAGAGTTATGGAGGACAAATCAAATGAGTGTGTGAATGATGATGGAATGATAGGAAAATGAGTTAATTCGAAGCTATATGTATGCATGTTCCCAACTTGACACTTGCCATGTTGGGAGCTACTTTGGCCCACTTGTCCCCATCCTTAGAACTTGGGATAAAATAATTATCCATACTTTATACTTTAATAAATATGAATATAATATTCCTTTTTGTCTTAAGCACCCTAGCTTGACCCTTTTCCTTTACTTTTATCCCCTCGGCCCCTTCCCTAACTAGTGGATTTTAGTCCCCAATAATCTTTTATCATGGTCGGTCTACATGAAACGATGTATTTTATATTAATGATAAGATGTATACAAAAAATATGCTCACTAGCCTTTAGCATCTAATATCTCTAGCCTAATTCAAAACATAAGCCTCCTAGATTATAATAAATGGCTCACCATACTATAAACACAACATATACACAAAGGCTCCCTAGCCTCAATATCATGTGCACTCGAGTTTGTTGCACGCAATATCCTGGAATGTGCACACTTCATCATTTTACTGCACAGTACATGTGCACACTATACCATGGAAGGTGCATACAAAACTGATATCAAACAACTCACTATCTTAAGTACATTTTCATTTACATTTACAATTGGGTTTGGCCTAGGGGTATTACAAGAAGTCGTTTCATGATCGACACATTAAATGAATGAAGTTTCGAGTCGAAGATCTATTAATACTCTATGAAAACAAGTATATTCAAAATTCAGGGAATTTCAACATTGGTTAGGACCTTATGTGATTTAGCAGCTAACAAAGACATGTGTTACATGAATGGAAACCTTGATTGGATAAGTCTTGGAAGGAATGGTGAATGGAAGTAGGGTGAAACTCTATAGAGATGGGCGACAGGTTGCGTAGTAATTTGGGTTGCACTGGAACACATGTATTATAGTATTTGTATCATATTAGGAAATAAAAATAAGTAAAAGAAAATAAAAAGTAGATATAGGGAAAAGAAAAAGAGTGTTCAATTAGCAAGGCATAAGAACGTCCATATAATGAATGGTCATCACACATCAACATAGCACTGCACCAAGCTAGATACAAATGAGATAGACTGTGATGCATAGAGATAAAACAACAATAAACCAGTGCACATTTTGGCAATGATATGATCATTAAAATAATTAAAGCATAGAAATGACGGTTACGCAGCAGGAGTGACAAGTCATAAAAGTGTCGTATAAGTATTAAATGGGAAAATCCGTCAGAAATAGAAACATATTGGCAGTACGATGGATAAATTACTTGAAGGATTTAGTAATAAATAATCATTTATTTAAACAACTCATCAAACATAGTGATAGATTGGACAAGAGAGTTAAGGTAGGATGAGAGAGGTGTGGTCGACACGAAAGCACAAAAATACATGAATCTAGTCAAGTGTAAATCATTCTTTCATACTAATGAGAGAAAATAAGAGCAAACCTGAGTGAACTGGAGAATAGTGACAAGCTACATCTACCAGAGAACACACATAGTTCTAGTTAAGGAATGTGTCACCCAAGACGAATAAGGAAAGATCCACTGGTAGTACCATCGATCACCCCTAGGATGGGTAGGAAAGGATATATTCTTGGAAAGACTATCATCCTCAATTTCGTGGATCATGACATTACTGGGGAACAACCATTTCCAAATCTCGATAGGAAAAAATACTCATATGCTGAGAGCGCACCAAATGCAAAGGCTCGCATCTCTTCCAACGTAAATTTGCATGCAAATTTGAATGGAGTCAACAACAAGTTTGGGGGTTACCAACACTTCATTATAGTAAATGAGAAGGAAATGGGTCAATATCCCACTAAAATAGAATTTTCCCAAAAATTGGCTTCGTATACAAATTATTTCCCCGATAGAAGTGATGCTTTCGCCATGGACAACACGACCCCCAATGTCGTCAACCAAACATAGGCCGATATTAGGCGGGAAGATTCCTTCAAGAGGGAGAAGGAAGAAACTATAAGGCTTATTATGAAGAAGCACAAGGAATGGGAGGAGTAGGCTAGGAAAGTAGACAAGGAAAGGGATGAAGCTAGGAGTAGGACATAGAAGACCCAAGTAGTAGTCCAAAAGTTATATAAGGAAATTCTATAAGTTCCCCTAGTAGTCGAAGCGACTATGGAGGAAAAAGTTTAGATGATAGAGGCATAGAGAGGGAGAGAGGGGGCATGAATAGAGGGGTAGAGAGCAAGAGAGAAAGAGAGGGAAAGGGGGAAAAAACATAGGGGCAGAGAGAGAGAGAGAGGGAAAGGGGGGAAAAATATGGGGGAGAG
>ML794066.1:0-16799 GCA_009831015.1 Picea engelmannii
CAAGTTTTGTTTTTACTGTAAAGTGAAATTCTAAATAAAAAAAATACTTTTATATGTCGGAAGTTGAATAACTTGTGAAAATACAGTTTTTTTTGTCATAAAACAAGCAAAAGTGTAACCCACCTTCATGATTTCACCCAGGTTGCAGTATCTTCCTTTTCATTCATTTTCAAAATTTCAAATTCTGCTGTATGTCGTTGAAGCTTGACCTACTTAACTTTTGGATCACATTCGTAGATACTCTTGATTTTGTCCCATACCCCTTTAACAGTGTTGCATCCCATCACTTTGATAGCAATGGTTGGTGCCAATGCTCCTAGAATAACATGTCTGGATTTTGAATTACAACTCATAAGATTCTTCTCATTTGGATCGGTCGGAGCATTATTTGGGATTACATATCCATTTACAACTGAGTACCAAATGTCTACTCCCAAAGATGTTAGGTAAGTTTTAACTCTATCACTCCAGTATTCATAATTTCTTCCATCAAATATTTGAATCCCATTTGAAATGTGATCATGGTCATCCATCTTTGCTCAGGATTTTCCTTCCAGTGGTTAAATTGTTCTGAAGGCAACCTACTCTGATACCAATTGTTGATATTGAGAGGGGGGTGAATCAATATCAAGTGCAATTTGAAAACTTTTTCAACTTATAATTAAACCATTCAATTACATCCAATGAGCAATGAACAATAATATAATATTTACACCAATACACCACAATACACCATGCACAATATATGAGAAATAATCAATAGTTATTGTTAAAGGGAAGTAATGACTTTCAAAGGTAGCTTACATCTTCCAAATATAAAGGGAGGGATAAACCTCCAAGAGGAAGATACAATCCTCCAATATCAAGAGAGGGTTGACCACTCCATCCTTTCCCCTTCCTTCAATCCAAGAATAAATGAGACATAATAAAACTTTACATTAAATCATCACCATCAACCAACCATGACATAGAACTTGATAATGCTTCCTAAGACTTCTTCAACTTATACAATTATTCAATTCTTGGAATACTCTGATCCTATAGATAATATTACTCAATGTATTCTCAAAAACTCTTCCAAGTTTCACTCCTTGAATCCTCCCCAAAAACAATCTATAGAGAGAATGGTAGACCTTATTCATTTCTAGTTTATTCAGGAGAATGAACTTGTACAGAATGCCCCATGCTCAATATTTAACATCAGATTATGAAAATCACACACAATAAACCACGGCCCGTACTATTTCCAATGAAATTGGTCTCACTTCATTTGGATTCTCTATGAAGAAGTTATGGTTGTTTTACCCAGAACACTTGTTTATGACTAGCTTCGAGACCAGTCAAAAACCCCATCTTCCATAGAGTGTATCTCCAAAATTATAGCGAATAAAGAGATGAAATTTTTACCACAGGTACCTAGATATGTCTTCTCAATACCATATCAATTTCGCCATCTAAATCATTCTAGAAAATAAGTTATAGAGAAAATGGTAAGATGACCTGTAAATAACATACCTTAGAACACATCACTAAAAGACTTCATCCTCCCTTGAAATCCGTCCTTTCCTTCATATTTCTTCTGAAATTCGACTTGTGTGTATAAAATGAACGTATAATGATGTGTATTTATACTTTTTATGTCACTTCCTTTTAACATTAGGACCGACCTAACGCTTTCTTGTTTTGTAATTATTTTCTTTAATTATCTTTAGGGACGACCTGTATTTCCTTTTTCAATTCACTTTGTCATCTTCAAAAATTCATTTCTCCTCAACCATGAGGATCCATGTGATGTCCCACCTACCACTGGAAACAACATGATGTATACTATCCATCCATGGGTGTTGTGTCTGCATGTGCATTGTCCTTCATGTCTAAATACCTTCATCAATCTTGTATTTCAAAACCAATGACTAGGGTTGACATCAATGACAACAACCAATATTCCAACAATATCAATGCGAAGAATATATAGACAAGATAAAACTAATAATATTTATAGTGATCACAAAAATTGTTTTACATCAAGGAAAATTCTAGGGGCTATATGTCGTGCATGGGCTAATTTTCCATGCTTTTCCTAAAAAGAATATTTTCCAATTTCCATTTTTTATAAAATCAATTCTCCCAAATTCTATAGAATAAAATTATTTTACCTTAAAAAAGCCTAAATTTATAGAAACTATATAAAATCCTTATAAATTTTAATATTTTTATAAAATATCGCCAAACATTTTAGACTAGTAAGATTCACTAAGGTTTCTACATTATGAGATGAATTTGCATCCTTAAAATTGTCCATGTTTAATATATTGATACACATTGAAATTTTTTTACAAAACAAAAAATTTGCCACAAACAATTTAAGTTAGCAACTAAAGAATCATGATTTTAAAATAAAGAATAACCCATGGTGAATAGGTGAGACCAAAAGGGACTAAATGGTATGATGCCACTATTATGAAAGCATATAAGGAAATAAATGAGAAATATAGAGAAACATTATTCCATTATAGCTAAATGGTTTGGAGACGTCATTACCTAAGTAGAGCCTACGTGTCCTTTATATTTCAATTTTTTTGTTCTCTGTCTAGATGATGTTCATGGTGTTCCCATCAATAAGTTGACACCATACCATAAGAAGATATTTTCTATCTCAACTCCCCTTTTTTCTTTTCTTGTCTATATGTATTCTTGGGGCCATGGCCACTACCTCACTACACTTCGCAATTTTTTACCTTGCACAAGATTCAACAACGATTTTTTTCTATAGTTCTTAGTTGTTTTTTTGTTCACAAACCCCTTCTTGGTCCTCAAATAATTGACTAGGGACTCAATCATGGTGCTTTTTATCAAACTTGGTTTCCTTCATGGATTTTAGTGAATTAAAATGAAAAACATTAAACAAAAACTCAACTATATAAACATAACCTAAACATATCACTGTGACATAGAAGCTTCTAGGCTATATCACATTCCTTTAGCATTTAGTATGTTTCCCCATCTTAGAGATTCTATCCTATATAATTTTTATTATGTATACTTTTTATAACATTGAATATAATAAAAACTTTTCCATTAGTGATCAAGGAACCCCTCACCTTCATAATTCTTTGTATAATAACCCTTCCTATTAAGGAAAACCACCCATCTTAAGGGTTTTTGGTGAACCTAAAACATAGAGGATGGTACAACATAAGAGGAGAGAGGATAGTGAGAAAAATAATTGTAGTATTCCTTGTCTTCTCTCTACCAAATACACAAAGGAGGGAAAAAGAGAAGAGAAAGGTAGTCGGTGTATTATTATTTTGGAAAATGAAGTTGCTATGAGTCAGGTAGCTTGGGCCCCTTTTTGTTTCTTTCAACCTAATTTTTTGTTTGGAAAGAAAACCATTTCTAAAAATTATCATAATTGATCATATGGTCACTAAAATCCTAATTTTTAATAATTAATCTACTTTTCAATTCTTTATTTTTTGTTAAATATGGGACAATCGATGAGTGTTCAACTTGTGTCTGGAATTTGATTTGCAGAGAAGAACTACAATTATAAAACCTTATTAGTACTTATCGTGTTCATGGGCCATGTGTAAGGCCTTAAACCACCACATAGAACTTAGACAAGGAATTTGTTTTCATAATAATGGTATATTATAACCATTTTGAGTTTTTACATATTATAGATTGGTGCCAAGGACTTAGCCAACATTTTAAGACTAAATCTAGGGCCTTGGTCCCAAAATATTTCTTTTAAATCTCACGGGACTTGCATATGGCCTTAGACCTTACCACAAACCCCAAAGAAGGAATACATCAAGTAGGAGTATTATATGGTAATTATTTCAAGGTTTCATAAAATAAGGATTGGTATTATATGGTAATTATTTCAAGGTTTCATAAAATAAGGATTGGTAGCAAGGCCTAGGAAAGGGCTTGGGGATGAAAAATTAGGTCTTATGCCCTTAATATTTACTATAAGAATCATTTTCTATGTTTAGGGAACTAGACTACACATAATCCCTTTACAAGGAATATTTCACCTATGAGTGAAATAAAAGAATAATTTCATTATTATCACATAATAGATGGTTAATGAGGCTTAAAGCATGGCCTAGGGACAAAATCTAGGATCTTACTACATAACTATTAATTATATGACCCATGGGTATTGTATAGGGTATTAACCATCACTAAGCCTAAAAATATACCTAAGATAGAGAGACATGCACAACTTTAAGGATTAATGTATCGGGGATGAGAATCAAGACCTGAACCATTGTTTAGGGAAAGACACTAGGGCTTAGGCCCCAATTTTTCTTTGAGGCTTCATGTACCATGCCTAAGGCCCTAAAACACCACATAGTCCATATGAAGACATATTTGTCATATTAAACATATATGGAAACCCTTTTAAGGTTTGATGCATGACAAATATGTTATAACACTCTAACCATGCTCCATGGCCAAAAACTTTGGAATTATCTATAACTATTGATTTCAAGAATCCTCATAATGTGTAGGGCCTTGAACCATCACATAAAACCTACAAAGTAGGCCTTTTGATAATAAGTTCTATAAGTGCACCATTTTGAGGTCTATCCAACTAAGAGTGGATGTTAAGGATTAATATATGGTCTTAGGTCAAAATCATAGGCCTTAGATCCTATTTGTTTCTCATGTGAATCATGAGTCATGCATGGGGCCTCACCCAGCACACATACCTTATAGAGAATGATTTTTCTTTTAGTGGTATATGGTTACCATTTTGACATTCACAGGGATGTGTATTAGCATCTAAACTATAGTTTTAGGTCAATAAAAAAGGCATTATGATCCAATTGGATCCAATTTGTACATTATGTGAGAGCATGGATTGAGGATCTAAATCAAGTGGGGTATAGGAAAGGGTTCATGGGGTAGAGGTCGAGTTAGGGGTCATTTATGGCTAGTATAATGACTATTGGAAAAACATTCTAAATTCTATTTGGATTTTAATATTTCACTTTTACTTAATCAAACGGTACAATCATTTTGCAAGAATAAATCAGCAGTTTAAATGCATTTTCGGATACAAAGAAAATGGATTTTAATTCAAAGCGATGCACATGAATCATCTAACGGTTCAATGATAAGTGCTTTAATGGTATTAGATCATTTCGGGTAATGAGGAGCATGTGAGCAAGTCTTTTGGATCACCCAAAAATGATCAAACAATGTGCGATCACCCCAGTGTTTAGGAATTTCGAGCACAAATTTGCTCGCAACCCTCATTCATTTCAGGTCAAAGCTCAATCACATTTTAATACTTTTTCTCCTCTCGAAATGATCTTGCAACTCATGTTTACATGATTTAATGGTGGAGGATGGATCTTGGTTGTAAAAGGCCTTAAATTCAGCGAATACTTTCCACCCAGGAAGAAATGTCATGTTCATTGAATCATTTGAAAGTTCGTTAACGCATCATTTTATTTCATGTATTTCCATTTAATTTGATGTGATGGTTAAAGGCTATGTCCAACTTTACATGTTAGTTTTCTCATGTGCGCAACAGTGCAAGGTTTATTATGAAAGCTAAAGAAGAAGTTATCATTTGCATTCTTGTGTCGAAGGATGAAGCCATTGAAGAAGCTCACTGAATGGACCCCCTATTTTGTCTATAGTTGCATCAAACAAATATTACATGTAGTTTTCCAATCAATTTTTATTGCATGCACATAAAGTTATTTTTGGAAGACCACCTCCCCGAATGCCCGATGAGTTTAAGAAAATTATTCAGTTATGTCCTGAACTGAGCATGGGAGATTGGTATATTTATAAAGGATATAATATCATTCATTTGTATGGTTGTGAGCTTGAACCATATTTTTTTCTTATGTATATATCCCCCATCTCTTGGCTTTAGAATATTTCCTTCAGAAATTTCTTCTCACCAGTTACACTTTGTTTCTAAAATATAGAAATCATCTTTCACATTGCCTCATCAATTATTTTCTCTAATCATCAAGAACATGTCATCCCCTAAGTTAATTTCATCCCAAAATTAATGCCATCCCTTCATATAAAGAAATCAAATGCTTGGAAATAAAACCCAAATCAGATAATTTCGAAACAACATTCAACTTTAAATTATGCACCATGTGTGCATTAGTCCAAGCCCAAAATTGAAAAGTTGGTTAACAAATATTCTTGGGAAGAAGTGCATTGTTCATTGCAATTCCATGTTATTGAGGGAACTCCGATAGAGAACCCTATTTTTGAAAGAGACCAAATCACAGTACACATTACAAATAGTTCAAACTTGGGAAATCATAAGGAGGAATCAAGTGAGGAATCCAGTGCTTTTTAACTGAAGAATGGTGTTGTTGTTGATTTATATGTACAACAAGGTAGAAATATAACATCGGAGATCTCAAGCAAGCTAGATTCCAAAAGAAGGAAAACCCAAGAGGAATACAATTAGTCTGAAGAAATTGTTCAGGCTCTTTTCAAGGAAGCTACACAAGAAGACTTTTCTAAACAAGTTGATTCTTTGTTAGAGTAGCATCAACCCAAGAAAATAGGTGATCCTATTTTGGTTATCACATCTGCTCCTGTACCCGTGCAATTTTAGTTTGTCATTGAAGGAAAGAAAGAATATTCAAATGAGACTTGTCCATGAGCTATTATAAATCTCCCCATGTCAAGAAATGAAGATGCTCAATTGGAAAATTTGAGCATAGATTTAAAGTAAGAATCAGAAGATCCTAGGGCCCCTAGGTTCATTGCATCAATAGATAAAGATAAAAACAAGTTTAATTTGTTGGTATTGCATCTTGATGCTGTTGGAGAAATGTCTATTTTTTGGCACAACAGCCCTACCTTAGTGGGTTTTGCATGACCTCCCGGTCTTAGGATCATTCTTAATCTCCCCATGAGTCAGATTGACTCTTTGATTTCCCCACAAGAAATCCCACACATGCACAAGTGTGTGTCCATAGGTCCTTGGAAGTTACGCCTGTGCAAGTAAGCACTAAGCACCAACTCTCATCCATGTGATCACTAATATGACTGCAACCTTCAACCAAAAGGATATTTTGGGTTTCGCGACTTTGCGATCCCAAATGCGATTCCTTCTATCTCTTCAATCCCTGAAACCCCGAAAAGGTAGAGCGGGTCTCTGAATCCTCCCTTTGAATTTTCTTAATGTGACCTATGGCTAAAACCTCGGGCCCAATCTTTCGACACCTTGGGATTTCGCGTACTGGCGAAACCGAATGAAACAAATCCCTTCGCCCGAATGTCGAAACCATGATGGCTTCTCGCCACAAATCGACGGCTCATATTTTCCCGCGATCTGATGATCCTGATTCAATCGAGACTTCGTGAATCAGGAGTTCGCAACTCTCGACTCCAAGTCACAACCTTCTCCACTTCCTGAATTTTGAAATGACGAAACTCGAGCATGAGATCAACGACCCTCGTTGATCCAAATCCAACGGTCGGTACTCCTCCTAAGATTCTGACACTGAATAACTCTTGACCTTATCTCCCTTGTTGGTTAACTGGATCCAACGGACCCCAAAAAATTGGCACTTCTTCCACAAAATGATTCCACCGTCCGATCAGACTTCTGAAAGACACCTCCGCCAAACACTCTGGCATCAACCTTTCTAGGCTTTTCTATCTGTTGGGTGTGTTCAACACTCTCCTTCCCTTGAACTCTTCAATGTTCTTCCCCTACTGAGCTTTCACTTGCAAACTCAAGGATTTCTTGGGATTCTTGCATGCGCTCCTTGTGGCATTCACAAATGACCTTTGGTTATTTGGCCCTCTCGACATTGTGCACTTCTTGCAACAGTAATCCTTCAACTTTACCCCTGGTTAATAAAGTCTGTGACCTCAACTCTCCTGTGCACGCCTTGCACGGTTATGTGCTATCCTGCACTTCTACTGGTATGAGAACAACGATATCCCTCCTGAGCTTTCTAAGATAAAACTTAGAACTTCGTCAACGCACACCTTGTGGACATTCACTGCACTCCTTGTAGGAATTCTCAGGAAGAGAAACAACTAAAACTCATTCTTCCCTTCTCTCAGATATCATACATTCAATATGAAATCACAAGCATACACATAGCATTGAAATAAATGTATAACAGAGAAACAAAACAACTGTAAATATACCATTCAACAGATGGAAACAATAAGCATAATAACACCATGAACTTGAGTCAAATATTTCTTATATTAACTCAGTGTTTCTGTACATGGGTCAACAACAACAACTATCTGCTTATACAATCCTACAATCTATGTTCTTCTATGCTCTCTTCTACAGCGCTACAACTTACAGAAAATTGATACAATGATACAAGCGAGGGTGTCTTTTTATGATTTTTCCCTCCTACATCTCTAAGATATCTAATCAAATTAAAAGCTACCTACTTTACATTCATTACAATTAAATGCTTCCATATTCAACAGATGAGAGCAATGCTTAAGATCTGCGTTACAATCTCAAAACATTTCAGGGAGATTACGTCCCCCAACTATTACATTAATGTTTCATCATTCAAATTCAAAGCACTCTCAAAACGTGCGTTGGTGCATATCTAGTTGTCCTCCACTTGCGCTAGCTTTGTTGGTTTGTTTACGATGCTCCTGCATCATTTTGGCACATGAGTTCAATGGGAGTTAACTGGCTAGTTCTATTTTAGACTTTCTAATTTAGATCATCACTATTATGTTATTATGCATGCATGCATTATAATATTATGCATGTTCTTTCTTATATATGAGTTTATTCTACTCATTCATTGTATCATATTGATCATATTGATCATCATCTATGTATCAATCATCAACTCATTGGAGTAGTGTGAATATATTTTCTGATTCTTCCATATTGAATCCCTCTTCCTTTCTTGATAAGATTTGTTTGTACTTGATTTAGATAGATCTCCTGTGCAGGTTTTGATGAAACATTTACATGGTATCAGGGCTACGCTATTTGGAGCAAGCCATACAAGCTAAAGAATAAGGAAAATCGTAGTTTCGGCAAGAAAAATCCATGTTCGTACCTTTCGGCAGTGATTTCTCCCAAAATATTAACTTTTCGAGGAAACGACCTTGAAGGAAGTAAATCGATCCATTCTGCAAGTGGGTTTTCAACTGTTTGGTGAAATTCTTCACCTTTTACTCAGAAATTAAGCTAGA
The DNA here is from genome assembly GCA_009831015.1 of Picea engelmannii. Classification (NCBI taxonomy): domain Eukaryota; kingdom Viridiplantae; phylum Streptophyta; class Pinopsida; order Pinales; family Pinaceae; genus Picea; species Picea engelmannii. The sequence continues at coordinate 9,196 of ML794066.1, forward strand.
AGATCACCTCCTGAAACTGATACGAATCTATGGTAGTACATTTATGCAATGATTTCTCCCAAAATATTAACTTTTTGAGGAAACATATCGAATGAGAGGTAAATAGACCCATTATGCAAGTGATTTTTCAATCATTTGGCGATATGCCTCACTGTTTGCATAGAAAGTAAGAAAGAATATCATCTCCTGAAACTGATACAAAATTTTCATTTAAAGTGTCATTTCTGTAGTGATTTCTTAGTTTTTCACTTGCATATTGAGAGTAAATTTTTAGGGGTTCTCAAAAATAGTGGGAGAGATGAATATGACACCTATTATACATTCAAACTTGGTGTTGATCCTCATACCATACAATTATTTTGATTGGAATCACAAGGCAAAATTCCAACTTAGAAGGAAAGGACTGTGCAACTTGACGATGGGGACATAAACATAACCTACATCAGCAATTGAGAAGATGAGATGGGATAATTGAAAGAATGAATCCAAAAGACTTATTATTGAATTGATTTCAACTGATATATGGTTTCATGTTTCTACATGCAAGACTCCAAACGAGATCTAGAACACCTTGGAAAGTTTGTTTGGAAAGCAGGATGAGATGAGAGGTCGTAGAGTTGAATACTTTGGATCCTAAAAGTTTTGATAATATACATGATTTATTTACTAAGTTTAAATCTTTGATATTGAGATTAGAAACTTGTGGTATTGATAAGTCTAAACAATTGGATGAACTTATTCTAACAATCTTGGCCAAGATAGGACCATAATATGTTGTCTATGTTTCCACTTTCCATTCAGGAAGGTATCTCATGGGAACAAATTGGAAGATGCCTACCATGGATCAATTCATTGATTCTCTCACACATGAGAAGGAAAAACTCATTCAGATGGGCCTAATCAAGGATCCCAAAGAACATGCACTCACCATGCATGATGGAAAAGGATCATCCAAACATAACAGGAAGGAGAAACAAAATGAGAGGAGGGATATTCCAAACCCTTTAATAATTCGCCAGGTTCCAAAGACTCTTCATATTCCAAGAAGAAGAATAAGGGAAAGCGATGCACTTACTGCAATAAACCGAATCATGAAGAATCCACATCCATAAATAAACAGATCGATCTTATGGCACAAGAACTTTAGCAGAACAACCTTGGAAACTTCATTCCATAGGGAGTCAAGAAGAAGGAGGAAGAGGATCATGCTCCTAAGAAAGGTAATCATCATGATCTTGTTGTAATTCATTCCTCATCTGATTCATGGATTATAGATTCTGGTGCATCCCATCATATGGCAACGAAATAGGAAGTTTTCTCTTCTTTGATTCCATGCTCAAGACCCCCTATTCTCATGGGGTATCATACTCTAGTAGCAGTAGAAGGAGAGGGGAGAGTGTAACTCCATAATGATAGTTTTGAGAATGTTTTACATGGTCCAAAGATTTCTATGAATCTTCTCTCAATTTATCAGATCACTTAGAAAGGTAAAAAGATTGATTTTACATCAAATGCAGTTTCATTAATTGACATGCATGACAATTCCATCATTGCAATTGGTGAGGTGGATCACAAGTCAAGGTTGTATAAATTCACTAAGTTTTGTGATGATGAATCATATTTTCTACTTACACATAAGGAGAGTACTTTGCATGCGCCTCCAGTGCAACGTGCATATACTCTTATGCTTCCATCAGTTACAGACATCAGAGATGATTCCATACACTCAGATTTTGTACATGGAAATAAACAGGTAGTACAGCCAGATAAGAAGACAACATTGAAGCTTCAACAGATGCCCAAGAGGGAACAATTCACACTTCAGGAAACATGTGTTGTTGCAGGGAATCCATTGGATTCGAGGAGAACTCAATCTCATCATGAGGATCCTTCTCATGTACCTTTAGCTTCTAAACAAATGATCCCCATGCATTGCTATATGGTTAAATATTCTAATCCACATACCTATAGTGAGGCTATGGGAAATCCATTATGGAAAGAAGTCATGCAGAAGGAGTATGACGCACTCCTAGAGAATCAGACTTGTGATATGGTTCCACTTCGACCAGAAATGAATATTTTCAAGTGCAGATGGGTCCACAGGATCAAGAGGTACAAGGCTAGAAAAATTTCCAAAGTACTTCATGAGATCCATAAATATTCCTACATCTTCAAGAAGACTTTCAGTGAGAAAAAGTTTTAGACTTTGCGGGATCCTCTTGTAGTGAAGGACACAGTTGCCTAGCAACTGCCTTTTTCTTCTTTTGATGCACTATCTTTTGAGGGGTGTTTGTTCCCACGGGGTTTTACCTCTTTCCTCACTTTTATTCAGTGTTCATTAGTTGCATTGTACATGAGTACCTAATATGGCCTAGTAGTCGGGACTCATTTTTTACTCGATAATGATGTTCAAGGGGGTGTTGAAAAAATTTCTATTTTTGGCACACTAGTTTAGTGGGAGTTAATTGACTAGTTCTATTTTAGATTTCTATTATGCATGCATGAATTATGATATTATGCATGTTCTTTCCTATATATGAGTGTATTCCACTCATTCATTGTATCATATTGATCAGATTGATCACCATCTATGTATCAATCATCAGCTCATTGGATTAGTGTGAATATATTTTCTCATTCTTCCATATTGAATCTCTCTTCCTTTCTTGATAAGATTTTTTTGTACTTGCTTTAGCTAGATCTCCTGTGTAGGTTTCAATGAAACATTGATAGATACCACTAAAGTGTCAAGTCATCCTCATTATATATCTACCTATGTTGAGATAGACTTTAGTCAAATCACTACTATAGATATGGTCGAATGGCACAGATAGACTGGAGACATAGTTTCTATAAGATTCATTCAATCTACTGTTAATGTGAAGAAATTACAAACTCTAGTTAGCAAATTGAATACTCAACCTAAGGATGAGAAGATAATCAATAAAGTGAATATCACCCAAAAAAAAATTTGATAGATGTCCATCAACAAAAAAGATTCACTAGCGATTGAGAAAAGGGGAATAAAATAATCTAGTTTAGATCTCACCAAATAGATGGAAGACCTAGAAAAAAAAAGTTATAAGGAATTATGAGAGTTATATAAAAAATCGAAAATATTAAAAAAATAGTATAAAAGTCATCCCAATGCAAATCACTGATGGAAATCTTTGACATTAAAGATGATAAAATATTCAATATTTCAAATAATGAAGATAATGTGGATGCATCGGTAAAAAAGAATCAGCATATAAATGACAGGTGGGAGAATTAAAAAATCAAATAAAATGTCTGCAGAAAGTGCATGCCAATACAATTAAGGAGATGAAGAAAGAAAAGGAAGAAGAATTAAAGGAATTGTCACATCAGTTAAATTCAAAAGATAATGAAATTAATGCATCAAAGTTAGACCGTGATGAATTAAACAATGTAATAAAGGAAAATTTCAACCATGTCCCAGGAATAAAGTGACTTATTAAATCCAAACATCAAATCTGGGACGGTATTATAGAGAAAATGCAAGCTTTCAGGGTTTAGTTTGCCGTGTTTCATCAGTGTGAAGCGGTGGTAATAGCTAAGGCACAGATTTAGGTAAACAAATTGTTTCCTAAAATAAAATCAATGGTTGATGATGGTGAGAAAGTGATTTCATTTATAAATTACTTATGAAATCAGTCATCAGTCACTTAAAGAGATAGACGTGCTTGAAATTAGATAGACGTGATTGAAATCATTCTTGAAATTAGAAAGATCTTTGATAAGGAGGAGTTAATAGTAGCTTTGCAAATTAAAATGAAGAAAGCTAAACAATTAAGGAAAATCCCAGCACATATACAAGTATGGTTTTCCATCCTCATGAAATTTATAGTTTAGGTTATATCCATATCAACCTTATTATGCTTCCCTTATTACATTTCATGGTGACCTAGATTATTAATTCTCTAACATTATTAATTCTGGAACTAAGATTATTAATTCTCTAGTATGTAACTTTGTATTATGGATCTTGAATTCTAAGTTGTTGTTCAAGATGAAGCCATGGGTTCCTTACCATTTACTTATAGAATTGGAAATATTTTTTTAAAAGATGCATAAACAAAGTATTCTATCCGAGCCAGAATTTAACAAAATGATGTGTTTTAGGCCAAATATTTATTTGGTAACAAATAGAAAGTTGTTAAGGAAATAATTGTTAGCAAAGGAGTAAAAAATAATCAAATAAGGCAAAAGGATTAATAATCAAATAAAAGGAGATTATTACAAGTGAAGGAACGATGCCATATCAATAAAATAAAAATAAAAATAAAAACATCAATAAAATAAAAATAAAAAACTAGTAGAAAGTCAAAAACTTTATCTATCTAAGTCAAAAAGATCATATTCATTTAATGAATATATTTAAATTTAATTAGATTTTTGTTGGATTTTCTTCTCCTGTTTATGTTTTTGTATATTCATATTTTATTTTTTGTTTATATTTATTTTCTATTGATAATTACATAAGGTTGAAATTTCACAAGTTAATGACATTTCATAAGTTAATGAAATGAGTTTGTTTTTTTTATAATTTCTGAGAATGTATTTAAGTTTTCTTGATATTATAGTTTTCATATTTTAAAGGTTTTTATTTGGAAATTTGACATAGCATCATTATGCATCAAGTATCTTATTATTGTGTATAAGTTGTGATTATTTTTTAGAAGAAACAATAATTATAATTATCTTTTGTGTTATTTGATTTTGTAAATGTGTTATTGTATCTTATTATTATTATTGTGTATAAGTTGTGATTATTTTTCAAAAGAAATAACAATTGTAATTATTCTTTGTGTTATTTGATTTTGTAAATGTGATATTTCTTCTTTTTAGGAAATACAATTTGCGTTAATTGATTTTGTAAATGCGATATTTTTTTTTTTTTTGGAAATATAATTTCCTAAGAAGTGAAAGTAATTTGATTTATTGTTTATCATACATGATATGTTTTAAATTATGGGTTTCTTTTAATCATTCTGAGTACGATAAAAAAATATAGAAAGTTTTATTCTTTAGCGTCATTTATTGTAGAACAATAAAAAAAATAGAGAAAATTTCATTCTTTAGGATTATTGATTGTATGTTGTTGTATTTATAATGAAATATTTTAATATAAATGTGAAAATGATTTATATTTTATATAAATCAAGAAAAATTAGAAGGTTACCCTTTTATTTAAATATAATTGTGAAAATGATTTACCATTTTATATAAATCAAGAAAAATAAGAGGATTACCCCTTTTGGCTTATGATTATTCTACGAAATCATAAAGTGAGGAGGCTTTTCAAAGCCTCCATAGGGTGATTGAAATTTAGGCTTTTATTTTGAATTTGTTTTTATGTATTTAAATTAACTTATTGTATTTAATATTCATCAAAATCCCATTCTTATTGATATTCATTTTGGTTTGGATGATCAAAGAAGTGTTTTGAATCAGTTACATAAATTGTTGTTACAAACGGCAAGAACTCAAGAAAAACTTGAGATATCTTGGTAGGTTCTAGCACAACAAGACTTTTTGGAGAAACCAAATCAACCAATTCATGGAAACAAAGATTAATAACTCCAATAAGAATTTATTTACTTTGTACTTGATCCATGAAGTTTAATGTAAATATGTGAATATTTTAAATTCAGTTTTTCAAGTATTTATTTTTTATTCTAGGAAATAATATTGAAAAGTTTTGTTTTGATGGCGAAAAAAGAAAAATAATTAACCTTATGTTTTAAAGTAACTTTTATCTTTTAAATTTTCACCTATTTACTATATTAAGTAAAGCTGGAGCATAACTCTAGATATACTTAATCCAATTCAAGAAACCAAAGAACTCTTACCTTCTCCTTCTCAATTCCAGAAAGATTAATCTTCCAAGCCAAGATGAATAGGAAGGTTGGGTCTTCATCTTTAAGAATGATTGATTGTTATTCCTGAAACTAAATATAATGAAATTCAATTTGAATTTAAAAACCCTCTAAGAAACCTATGTATTCTCCTCTAATGAATAGAATCTAATGAATAGAATCTAATGAATAGAATGATATCCCATTAGTGGATAACAAAGTCTTTACTTAGATCCCTTAAGGTAAATCTTTGTTATTTTAAGTCTTATTTCTCCAAAGAGTTCACCAAAAATCTTTAAAATTCCAAAAAATTTTAGACAACTTAAGATTATTAATATCTAATATGTTGCAATGCTAAAGCCCCTCTATCAATTTTTGGTCTTTCTATGTGAACTACCCAAAAAAATATTTAAAAGTATTACCAAAATATAATGGAAAAAATTCAATTACTATGGAAGATCATATTACAACTTTTAAGGATTGTACTTACAATCTTGTTGTTACAGAAGATGATGTATATATTAGGATGTTTGTACAAATCATAGAAGGTCATGGTTATGTAACTTACCAATTGATTCTATTAATGGTTGTGATTCCCTTGAGACCACCTTTTTAGATCAATGGGGTGAGAAGCGCTATCATCAATATTTTCTTACAGAGTTTGCTACTTTGAAAAGGAAAAATGGTGAATTAATTCCCAATTTTAACAAGAATGGTTGCAAAGCAACTTAGTCCCTGTATAGTCCACGATGAAACCTCATGGCACCAAGCTTAGCCCCCACAACTGAGCTAGTTAAAAGCTAGGGAACCTAGCGAACCGGTCGAAGCAGCATAGCCTAAGCCAGATGGGCCATGCTATTGAAAGGATAGCATTCAGTTCCTTCTACCATATCCATCCCTATGGATTTGTGGGTGACATAATCCAATTGGGCTGGTAAGCTGGGTGACACCAGTATTCGAACGTACCATTGATTTCCACCATGAGATATGGGAACTTAAGTTTTTGGCACGTGATAGAATTATTATTTTTGTATCTACAATACAATATTAACTCAACCAATGTGAAGGGAATGTCCTCTGCAACCAAGCCCAGATGCAAATATAAGATATGAAACATAAATTAACTATTTTCAAACATAATTCACCCATCAAAAAATTGAAATTTCACATCTATATAAGCATTCTGGAAGCTCCTTAAATGTCAAACAACAGTGTCATTTGTCCATACCCCAAGACATAGATATCTGCTGGAGGCGCGGTATTCAACCATTCTTCTAGATTCAGGCGATTTGAAGGAGCTTTGCCTCCCACATTCCATGTTTCCACAAATAATCGAATTTTAAAGGCATTGGCAATCTGAACAGAAATCCATTAACAAGTTGAATAAATGCAACACAGACTTCAAATTAATTACGCCGAAAGGCGTATACCTATTGACAATGGGCACAATTAATCACCTTTTAATTTAAAATTTTAATCTAATGGTTAACAATTGAAGATGCTGGCATATTCTTAGTCGTCCTCCCAAATCAATGAATGTGATTTACTTTTCATAACTTCCTTGTATTTTTGAATGCATCCCTTAACCTGTTTACTTTTTAACATTTACCTAATCATCTTAAAAAATTACTGTAGCACTATATGATAACCACTTTTAAATGATTAACCTTTGGGATTACCACCACGAATTTCATTTTCTGGTTTTTATTAGCTGTCGATGCGTTT
>ML794066.1:24680-37679 GCA_009831015.1 Picea engelmannii
CCCGTTTTAAAAAATGGTGCTACCGGTAGCACCACTTTTTGATTTGGGGGTTGATTTTGATGTTTTTTATGCAAAAATATGGGTTTTTTGGGCCAGAGTTCTCGTTTTGAGGTCATAGTTCTCATTAAGTTGGTAACTATGTTCAAACAGATTCACAGGTAAGTAGTGAATCGAATCCTACTTTAGCCTCATTGAAAAACAAATTTAAAGGTCAGAAGACTAGAAGCCTAAGAGAATTATATGATCAGAATGAAGAAGTAGATCAGGTTTCAAATTTTTCATTAATGGCATGTGATCCTTTAAGTTTTGATGAAGTTGCTAAAGAGGATGTCTGGATAAAAGAAATTGATGAGGAGATTGATTCCATTGAAAGAAATAACACTTGGGATCTTGTTGATTTACCTGAAGGTAAGAACATTATTGGTTTTAAGTGGGTTTATAAAACTAAGTTGAATGCAGAAGGTGAAGTTGAAAAGTACAAGGCAAGACTTGTAGCTCAGGGGTTTAGTCAACAACCCGGTATTGATTACAATGAAACCTTTGCTCCTGTAGCAAGAATTGACACAGTGAGGATGGTCTTAGCTATTGCAGCTCACAATAAATGGATCATGCATCAGATGGACGTTAAGTCTGCATTCTTGAATGGATGTTTGGAATAAGAGGTTTATGTAAGACAACCTCTGGGTTATGAGATTGATAAGCATAGAGATACAGTTTACAAGTTAAGGAAAGATTTGTATGGATTGAAGAAGGCATCTAGAGCTTGGTATAGAAGGATTGATGAATACTTCATTAGTGTTGGATTCAACAGAAGTCCAAGTGAACCAACTCTGTATACAAAGGTAAACCAGGAAGGTAAAATTTTGATTGTCTGTCTGTATGTTGATGACCTGATTTTTACTGGAGATCTATTTGTAGATGATTTTAAAAATGCCATGAAAAAAAAGTTTGAGATGAATGATTTAAGATTGATGAAATATTTCGTTGGAATTTAAGTGGATCAATATGATGATGGAATTTTCATTTGTCAAACTAAATATGCGAATGAAGTATTGAAAAGGTTCAGAATGATGAATTGTAAACCAGCTGCAACACCAATGGCCACTGGTACTAAACTTAGAAAATATGATGAGGGATCATATGTTTATCCAACTTTGTATAAGAAGTCGGTTGGAAGCCTTATGTATTTAACAGCAACCAGACCTGATATTATGTTTGTTGTAAGTTTAATTTGCAGACTCATGGAGACTCCAAAGAGTACTTATTGGCAAGAAGGAAAAATGATCCTGAAATACATTACTGGAATAACTTATTTTGGTATCCGATACACATCAAACTTGAAATTTGAGCTGATCGGATATACTGACAGTGATTTTGTAGGTTTCATTGATGATAGGAAGAGAACATTTGGTTATGTGTTCAGTCTTGGATCTGGAGCAATGGCATGGGCATCAAAGAAACTACCCATAGTGACTTTATCTTCTGTTGAGGCAGAGTATGTTGCAACAACAATAGATGCATTTAAAGTTGTATGGATGAGAATAATCTTGAATGAATTATTGCATGAGAAGAATGGTGCAACTTAGATTGTCTGTGATAATAAATCTTCCATTGCACTATCAAAGAATCATGTTTTTCACAAGCAGAGTAAGCACATTGATAGGAGGTATCATTTCATTCGAGAGCTAATAAATGGTAAATAAATTTATGTTCAGTTCTGCAGGTTTGAATAACAATTTGCAGACATATTTACAAAGCCTTTTGGAAATGAATTGTTTAAAATTCATAGAGATAGTATTGGGGTCTGTAAGCTGTAATGCATTGTTAACAACAATTTTGTATTACATGTTTCTGTCTGTTTTGTTTTTGAAATGATTAAGAGGGAGTATGTTGGATAGTAATCATTTCACCGCCTGAATAACAGTGGATCGGTGGCCGTCTTGACCCTTCAAGACTCGAGGATCAAACATTGTTTTACTGGTTTTCCGTAAATTGCTCAATTGGTGGCCGCCTTAACCTTTGAAGGCCACGAGATACCATCAACGCCTTGATTAAAATTTTTCTAAGATCGAAGGGGCAATTTTTGGTTCTATATTATTAATTAGGGAATCTATGTTAGTGTATAAATACCTGAAACAGATTGTAATCTGTAAGATTTTGAAAACATTTTTGAATCGAATTTGTTATTCTATATTTGGAGGTGTGCTCTATGCTTATATTTTGTTTTATTGAGTTTGTAAACCTTGTTCGGGGTTTTTCCTTTCTTTTGGGTCATCTGCTGGCTTGTGTAATAGAGTCGCTCACCTTCCAAACACTGAAACCCGAAGTGTTGGGCCCACAGCCTATTCGCGTTTCGCGATTCGACAATATTTGTTTTGTTTTGCATTGGATGTTTGTAAATGCCGAACCCCGAATTCCGATAAGCCTTGTTTCACATTTCGGGAATAATTGTTTTCTTTTGTGTCGGGTGTTTATAAACGTCGATACCCGAAATTGGATAAACCTCCAATTTTCCATAGCTTCTGCCCTCCTCGTCTGCACATTTAATGAATTTTATCCATTGTAACCACATTGCTAAGTTCGTTTATTTGACACACACAAAAAAAGAAAACAATTTACCTTGTTAACTAGGACAGAGTTGATGCAGTCCAATTCTAGATTTAATAAGAGAATTGTAAAGTGATATGTGACCTGATTTTTATAGAATAGTAGATAAGGAGTGTTTTAGAGGGCATATCCACTACCAGACTATACTTGGAGCACTTTAATGAGAAGATCCATGCCCTAATAAGAAGATTCATGTCTAATTATATTAGAAGAGATGCTCTGAAGCCAAGAGCAAATGGAGGATACTAAAACCTCAGAAGGGGACTGTGAAATAGTTGTAATAACATTTTTCAACACACTACAATGGCTGGAATGGAAGTGCGCAGAGACAACTGCATAGTCAGGGCATTGAGAAGAATGGGAAAAAGAAGAGCCAGTGACCTCCATGTAGCTACAATGTGTTCACATTCGACATCACATTGCAACGTGTTCAAATCCTACATCCACAGATAATTTAGGTAGCAGTGAAGGTATCGGTGTTGGTATTGGCATCTCAGCATGTAGTAAATAAATTTTATTGCAAATTTTATTACAAATTTAGGGTATCGAGGATAGTAAAAAATGTTAAGGAACTAATTCTAAATTGTTATGTAGCATTAATTCATCTTAAACATATTTGTCTACTACAATATAGAATAACCTTAAGTTTTAAACTTATGATTTCATCAAAACCAATGTCGTGCCTTGATATGAGGCCAAATACGAAGAAGAAATTGTTTATTGGTGGAGTTCACAACTTAGAGAATGTTGATTAGTTTTCAAAAAACGTATTGTATAAAACTTAGGCTAAAAGTTGAAAAACTACATCGAATTGTGTGCAAAGTATTGAAAAGTAAGGAAATCGATTTATATATGCCCTATTGCATTGAGGCGGGGACTAATAATAGGTTTAACATAATTTATAATAGAATGCATGTTGATAGTAGACCTTCCACTTATGCTGCGAAAGTAACTTATGCTTCCACTTTTGATCCTAAATTTTCCCTATTATTAAGGGAAAGGAGAGCAATGAAATTAACTATTATGCAAAGTGATGTTGCGGTTGATGTTGAAGGAAATTTGACAACCACTGGAAAGAGTAAGAATAAGACAAAAAAGAAGAAGAACTTTGAAGAAGGATCAGGTCAAGCTTCAACTTCAAGTAATAGTCAAGATCAAAAAATTGATGAAATAAATAAGATTGTCAAATGCTTGTATAATAATATGTCCAAGCTTGAAGTTGGGAACAAGCCTAGTATTCCAGTTCCTCAGAATCTTGTACAAATGAATTTATTCAATGGTGGATCACAAAGGAATCCAAATTTTCAATCTAGAAATCCAACACCCTTCATAAGGCCAATGAATCTAAACGAGCAAGGATTGCTTGATGAGTAAGGTGAAGTACCTGAAGTAAATTGGTTGGAGGATAAAGAACCTTATGCACATTTGTTTTTTGTTTGTTAGTGAATTTATTCAATGCTGGAACACAAAGGAATCTAAATACCCGTGGATGCCACACCAACCCTTAACATGGCTAGATTTTTTGTCCCCGTAGGTTTCGAATCAGTGACTTTAACATCATAGAGTACCTTAATAGCACACTTCGTCACCGAATATCATACACCTCAGGGAAAACCTTATGCACATTTAACTAAACAACATTATCAGGATTCTTTAGTCTCCTTTAATAAGAATACAAATTTATTATTAAATATGTTAGAACAAGAAATGAAAAATATATGGCCTGATCAATACCGTTAGAAGACTGCTTCCAAGGTAACAACTAAAGTAAAAACAAGTAAAAAAGATGTAGAGAAACCAAAAACAATGAAGACATATAAATAGGTTCTGGTACATAACTCGAGTTCTTTCAATCTCTCCAATGAGCTTGACAAGATATGTATCCCCATTCCATTGAATGAAATAAAACTATACCCTCTTTCAAGGATGAGGTGAAAAAATTGTTGGCGCTCCACCTATGTCAGTATCCCATACATATTTTATTAATCTTCAAGAAGATTCACCGAAAGTATATGTTGGTCCTTATTTAGAAAAGAAAGAAATTATTATTGCTCCATTTTAGGTAAGTCTAACTATTCATCACCAACTACTTCGTAATTGCATGCTGGATTATGGAGCATCCCATAATATCATTCCCAAGGCTATAATGGAAAATTTGGTTCTTTATATTAGAAAGAATTATGGATTTATATACCTTTGACTCCAAAAAGTTCAAATGTATTGCACTGATCAAATATCTAGTTGTTAACTTAGCACATTTTCCAAGCAAAATCATTATGATGGACATTATGGTAGTTGATTTTCTAGTTGGATACATGATGTTATTACCGAGATCATTGTTACACATTATTTTCATCATCCCTATGACCGTTAATGATGTAAACCTATCTTTTTCCTTCAGAGGGGTCAGTGGCCTGAGTTCCTGAAGAAAGAAGGGAGAAGAACTTTTCTTGATAAAAGAAGTTTCATTTTCCTTTGTAAAAACCCTATTAAAGAGGATGTTTGCAGGTTGCTATATAGGCAAGGTGCAAGAATGTATGATTCTCATAGGTTGCACCATAGCTGGGTTGTGAGAGGTTCGCAGGTTGCTCTATAGGCAGGGTGCGAGAATTCTTACACGTGGGAAAAACAAGTGTTTTCTCGAATCTTCTAAAAGGAGAAACTTCCATGGTGAGGTGGTGTCTGAATGGTTTGGATCTTACTCACTTTCATGATTTAGTGGGATCATCCTAACCTCCTCACCTTATCCTCTTCAACTTATAAAAGGAGAGGAGCTCTCATGGAGAAGGGCTAAGTTGAATTTGGCTTGGAATTATTAGCTTGGTTGGAGTGGCTTTGAGATTTGCTTTGTCAAGATAGATTGTGAGTAGCTATCATATCCATGGTCTCAGAATCCTTGGAGAAAGAAGTGTGAGGGGAACGAAGGACAGTTGGAAGGGACCTTAGGACATCAAGGCCATGGTTGTAATCTCTCTTTCACATTTAATATGATACAGTAATATGATTCTTTCCTATAAAGCTTGTTGTGTTTTATTGTATGATTCCTTGATCACATACATAGGTTTATATTGAGTTTATGTTATTACTATCACTTTGGTTGGTTGCATTCTTTTGCAGGATCATCATTGTATGAGTGTTGGAACGGAGCTAGGATGGCGATGGTGAGAGGAAGTGACATTTAAATGGTATGTCACCCATCCCTCTTTAATTAGTAAATTCAATATTTAAAACTTAAGGAAAGAGTCATGTTCTGGTGTGTTTTGTTAGACTAGATCTAGGTGGATCTAGGGAGATCAGTTAGTGTCTGCACCTACCGATTAGTCCGATAACAAAATTGGCGACTCCACTGGGGACAGATTGTTTCCTAGTTAGTCTAGTTTCCCTTCCTTTGATTGCTTGTTTTCTGGTTTCTGAGTCTGTAGGACATCCATCCAAACTCTCTGGATCTAGAAGTTCACTTAGATTCCCTGTTCTTTTTAAAAAATTTCTTTGATTACAGACATTCTCGCACTATACCTCTCTACAGCCTACGAAAACCATTGATTTTCGCACCCTATTAATGGGTCCAGTGCGAACTTCTCGCACCCTACCAATGTCTAGCCTACGAGAATACCTAATTCTCGCATTGTACTCTACTGCTAGGCAGCGAATTTGTTTGTAAAATTTTTTGGATTAGGTCTTGTCATCTTTTGATGACCCAGTTTCTCTTTGATCAGCTGGATTGAGATTTTGGAGCCTATATTGATCTGTCTATAGTCTGCTTGAAATTCTTTGAGTTACTTTTAACCACATTGGCTTTGTTTGGTTTTGAAGGATTAGTCTCTTTCTTTGAGTATCTTTCAATTACAAAGCGTGTGTTTTCTTTAGAATTGTTTAGGGAAAGATCAGATTTCTTCTGAATAGTTCGCTTTAAAAGAAAACTTTTAGTTTGGGTTTCTTTGTTTTAACAAAGTTCATTATTGCTTTTAGTGAATTTTTTGAAAAAAAAAGATTTAATTTCTTTCTTTATATTAGATTGGGGGCATCCTTGCATTTGAAGTAGCGAAATTGCATGATTCTTGGCATTTTTTGGTCTTGAATCGTGCATTGGTGTACAATACCTTTTTCTGATTTCTTGAGAATCTTGATATTGATGAGTTTAAGATTTTGGGACATTGTGCATCTAGGAATGATAAATTTTTTCTCCTTCTCGTAGCATAGCTTTCATTGAAATGAAAAGATTGCATCTTCATCTCTTTGCATAACTTTCGAGTCGGTCAAAACACCATATTGTTCACACCATTTTCCTTTTGAGTGACAACAACCTTAAAAATAGAGCGCTTATAAAAATTGATCAGACATTTTTATATTTTCTGGTAGCAAACCTACATTAGATTAGTTGTAGGGCTTTGGAATAGGTGTGAAAGATAACTTTCCAAAGCTATAAACAAACATAGTATCTTGTGATAGAGAGAGTTAACTCCACTTACTACATTTTGTCCTGGGAAGCCCTTCTCACACAAGGGTCAATCACGAGATCGCATTGAGACTGGCAGAGTTACTCACCCTGCTTTGTCGGTCATGGTGTAGAGATTGCGCATATTATGGGGGACACTTGAAGGTATACCCACAATGATGAGTGGAAGCCTTTCAAGTTGATTTTGGGCTAGATACCCTACCCTTGTGCGTGGATCGGACTGTCCACTATTTCCCCAGGCATAATTGTAGTAATTGGTAACCTTAGTGTCCTATCTCTTTAGGTTCTTTACACGAGGTGATTGTGGAGGGGCAAGTCTTCACGGTACCTGGAATCAACATTGGCCAAACTCACTCGGGCTCCTTGAAGGGTATACCCACGATTATGTGTGGGAGCTTGCACCAGGGTGTAAGTCTGTTAAGTAGGTCATCAACGTAACTTTTCCACCCTCTCTATCTCAGCCCCTTCTTACATTGTTCCCGCGACATTGGATTTCATCACCAACTAGTGCGTTCATTGTGTGAAGGTTTTGTTTTCTTGCTTGCTTACTAGATTTTTAGCGTGTGTTGTTTGTTTTCCTTATAAGACTTTAGATTGGATATTTATTTAATGGCATCAGTTCCTAGAATGACCAATGAAGGAACCCCTGCTCCAGGGGAACCTTTTATTTTTCCTTCTTATGGAAACATTGGTCCTTCTCATATTGCTACGTTGAGCCTTCCAGGTCTCACAATTGGATTACTAGTATGGTTGTTTTCCACTCAGGTAATCCCGAATGCAGTTAGTTCTTCAGTCACAAGCACTTCCCCCCACGAGCATCAACCTCATGTTGATCCTTCACCTTCTTCACCAGTAAGTTCTTCTTTGCCTTCTTCACTTGCAAGTTTACCTTCCGTCTCATCTTCTTCGTCGAGTGAAAGTTCTGAAGCTAGTAACCCGGTGAATAAGAAGAAGAAGAAAAGGAAGATTAAGAAGAAGAAAGATAAACAAGGGTCAAAGCTTCCAACCATTTTTAAACATGTTGGAAAACAACCAGTTACTGTTAATCGTGCTGGGAGTGTTGATGATGTCAAGATCACCCAAACAACCCATAAGCCCAAGTACCCTTGTAGAATTTGTAAGGGTAGCCATCTTCTTAAGTATTGCCCTGGTCTATCCAATATTATAGAAGCATGGTCTACACACCCTCGCCAACCCATGTCATTAACCTTTCAACAACATGATGATGACCCCCCATCAACCAGTCATGATACGGTTGGGAAGAAGAAAAGTAGAGTCAAGTTCCCATGTATGTTATGCAAAGGGATTCATCTCACTCAACTTTGTTCTCATATGGACGAAGCCTCAAAATTACTGGAAGACATGACTGTTTCACAGCCCCAACTTCCAGTTTCTTGCCATAAGATTTCTCTCAACCCTCCAATAGTTGAGTACATTGTTCATCAAGCACATGAAAGTGGCAGGGGCATTGGTTAACCCAAATGGTAATACCACAAACTCATAGTGACCATACCTCGTCCGGAAGGCAGTTTTATGGATGTCTTCACCCTTAATTCAGACTTGATGGTATCCCAACCTCAAGTCAATCTTTGAGAAAATAGACGCATCGCCCAATTGATCGAACAGGTCATCGATCCTGGGAAAGGGGTACTTGTTCTTTATGGTTACCTTATTGAGTTGTCTATAATCTATACACAGTCTAAGTGTACCTTCCTTCTTTTTCACAAATAGGACTGGTGCTCCCCATGGAGACACACTGGGCCGGATATAGCCCTTATCCATCATTTCTCTCAATTGCAATTTGAGTTCAACTAGTTTAGGTGTGCTCATCCGGTAGGGTGTCCTAGACACCGACACTGCTCCCAGTGCAAGTTCTATCAAGAAGTCTATGTCTCTTCTCGGAGGTAGACCCGATACCTCTTCTAGAAACACATCTTTGTATTCTCTCAGGGTAGGGTGGTCTTCGAGGCTTGGTTTGTCTTCTTCAATAGTTTTCAACACCTATGTTGCATATAGGGGACATCCTTTTTTACAATACTTTCTCATTTGCAGAGCTGATATTTGTCTCACCGAGACAGGTTTTCGGATCCCCTGAAGGGTTATCCTTTTCCCTTCTTTACTTACACATTCTAAGGTTTTATGGTAACAATCCAATCTGGCATTATGGGCGGCTATCCAGTCCATACCAATCAAATGATCATGCGATCCCAGGGGTAATATGTTAAGGGTTTCTTGGGTGGGGAATTCACCCAACAATAATTGGTAGGTTGGGATGACCTGTGCTACCCTTCTTTTGGTGCCAGTGGCTAGCTATACCAACCATGGCTTGGTAGATTTTTGTGGTTGTAGTTTACACTTATCAACAACCACAGGGGCTATATAACTCAAATTTGAACCAGGGTCAATCAAAATAAACACTAGATGGTTGGAAATCATACCTTCTATTTCCACCACTGAAGCTTGGTGGTCAGCTTGGTTATTATCCAAGGCTACATAAATTTGCAGCACACTCCTGGCCACATCATTGACGATGGTAGCTTCCTGGATGTTATAAATTATCTGACTATATTGTTATCGGTGTGAACAGTCTCTCAGTAGATGTTCTTCTCCACAACCCCAACATTTCAAAGGTTCTCTCTTTGGGTTATCAGCCTTCGCTGGTATAGATCCAAAAGTTTTATTTCCGCTCAAGGAGGGAAAGTTCTGCTGGTGTACGCTCTGGGCTGGGAAGCACATCCTTGGGTTATTCTTATAGTTCTTAAATCCTGGGGATTTAATCCCCTTCTTCTAAAATCTTGAACTATTCTTTTGTTTCCATCCTTCGCGAGGTTTTGTTCGATGTCCGAACTGTTCATGACAATAGGTTGCCTTTCGGATAGTGTCTTATAGGGTCTTTGGCTCATCAAATTCAATTATGTTCTGATAGTCCTTAGGTAGTCCGTTGATGAAGCGTTGCACCTTTTCCTTTTCTGCTTTTATATAAGGTACATACATCAACAAATCGAGGAATTTGTTGACATATTCTTCTATAGTGAGTTGCCCCAGTTTGAGTTCATAAAACTCTTTAGTCTTCTCGTCGAAATATTTTTCCGACAAATACTTCTTCCAGAAGTATTTCTCAAATTTCTCCCAAGACAGGTCCTCTTCGCGAACCCCTTTCACATTCTTAAGGTATTCCCACCAAATGGAAGCCTTTCTGTTCAAGTTGAAGGTGGCCACTCGGGCCTTCAAATTTTCTGAGAAGTCATCGACTCTGAAATACTTCTTTAGTCTAAGTAGCCAGGCCTTTGCTTCCTCTCCCTTCTTTATTTCACTGTCGAAGGAGGGTGGTTTGGCCTTTCTGAATTCTTCGAATTTATGACCCTTGGAAAGCTTTCACTTCTTCTGTCTTCTTCGGGAACAAGAACTAGTTCTGCTGCAAGAAGAGCCCTCTGAACCACTAGCTTCCTTCCCAGAGGAATCATCCGCCGCTTGTCCTTTACCTCTGGGATGGACCTTTTTGGAGGTGCTCCTCTCAATGTGGCCACTGATATGACCATGTTTCTGTACCTCAAGTTCATGCTACATTTGTCTTTATAGGTCGGATAAGCTGTGCAGTAAAACTGCGTTAATTTCTGTTTGCTTCTCTTGTTCTTTCATCATGCTCTCATTGTCAGCCTTGCAGCTTTGTAATTCGACCATGAGGCTCCTCATAGTCTCGACTAGATCTGGAGAGGTCCCTACCTCCCTCCTTTCATCAGACTCTTCATCTCTATTGTGGGAGCCCTCCCCCACTTCATGGTGAGTCACCATTCTCTACGTCTACAATTTTCCATGGTTGGTCTTCCGCTTTGTGTGAAAAAGAAAAACGTTGGTTGTTAGTCAATATTTATATTTATTTATAACCAGTACATAATTCATATTTCTTTCACATGCATACACAAAATTGGGGTTTTCATTCTTAACTTCATCTTTTGATTAGGAAGGTTAAGATAGAGGGTTACTCCTCTTAGGAGTGTTTCAAACAGAGCTTCTGCACAACTCGTTCATGAGCCCAAGCAGGCCAAGTGTTGTAACCATGCTCTGATACCAATTTGTAACACACCCACTACAGAATTCAAAAAATTTTCGACTTCTTCCTTCCTTTCGTTGAAGAACAGAATTCCCCGAATTCATATGGGGCCCGATGTAGTTCCTACCCTCTCCTGTCCTTTCTCATGTGATTGTGGGTTATGACCACCGGCCTTACCGGAGAGGAACTTTTGGCTTTTTCGATTTGGGAAATAGTGATGCATGTATTCCCCTTTCCCTCTTGTATTTCGAAGGGCCGAAATACGAAATGGATCTAACCGCTTAACACGATTAACAATGACCTAGGTTAAGTCCAGGCACTCTACCCTTCAAAATTTCGCATACCAGAACTTTGGGGGATGCGATGACAGGAGGTTTCACATCTGGGTTTCCCAGGAGCCGAAACTACGAAAATGCCAATTCTAAACATGCTTCACTGTTTCGGGGTTTCCTCCATTGGGATTTTGGGGTATGCGACGACATGAGGTCTCGCACCTGGTTTTCCCGGGACCCAAAACTCCTAATCTTACATACCTATATATATATATGTCGCTCAGCCCATTTTGGGAGTTCACAAACCATGTTTTCGGGACTGGCGAACACAAGAAAACTTATCATTAGGTATCCCGGGTGCTGAAATACCGAAACACCCTACCTCATCTGTGCTATTATTATTTCAGGGTTTCATATGCAGAGATTTCAGGATATGCGCAGACAGGAGGTCTCGCACTAAGGTTTCCCAGGAGCCGAAACTCTGAAACCGGTATTCATTTTTAAGCTCATTTTGGGGTTTCTCCTTTCAGGGTTTCGCATTATAAAATGTCAAGGGGTTCATGCCCTTTGGCACTCCGGAAGCCGAAACACCGAAGTATTAGATTTATGCGCACTAGGCCATCTCAGGGTTTTGCATCTAGTAGACACACAAAACAAAACTGTCCTTTGGGGGTTTCGGGTACCGAAACACCAAAACGTAGATCCAAGTCACACTATGCCATATCAAGACTTCGCAAGTTGGGATTTCGGGACTTGCGAGTACAAGGGAATACACCCTTCGGTATTCCAATTTCTAAAATGCTGAAATATCATAACATGTCCACGTGTTGTCCTTTCGGGATTTCACCCATCGGGATTTCGGGACTGGTGTGTACACGGGACTTGCCTATAGGTATCTCGGGTGTCGAAATACCGAATCATCTTAACTTGTCCATGCCCCATCATTTCGGGGTTTCATATGTCAGGATTTCGAGAGTTGTGAGGACAAGGGTTCTTACCCTCTAGTTCCCCGGGTGCCGAAACATCAAAACGCTTACCGACCGCCACGTGTACTCTACAGCTGGACGGTCCATGCATTCCCATGGGTCTTGGGATCGACGGTTCCGATTTCTTCATTACTTGTGAAGGTTAAAAAGGGGTCGAGGCATTATCGCCTGCGTTCCTTCATTCAATTTTACAGTTGTAACCAACCTCAGATCCTCCAAAAGGATCTCACTCATGCATTTAGCAAGAGGGAGGGTATCCTGGGTACCTAACCACCGAAAGGTCCTAACTCATCCACACGTTGTCATTTTGAGATTTCACAAGTCGGGATTTCAAGACTTGTGAATGCAAGGGAACTCGCCCTTGGGTGTTCCGGGTATCGAAATGTCGAAATGTTGGAGTCTACGAGGACCATTCTCCCTCATGCAATATTTTAAGACTTAAACTACAACATCCTCCTTTGGGTCCTCAGGCAATTTACACCAGGTTTTGAAGACCAGACTGGAAGGTCTTCCAGAAGGTAAGGGAGTGGTCTCGAAAGGGTGCCTTCATGGTGAAATCTATCCAGGCATCAGGTAAGACAAACACGAGAACAAATCTCCCGAGAGCAGACTTGAAAAATCTGTATT
>ML794066.1:39200-69474 GCA_009831015.1 Picea engelmannii
CTTGTATACTAAGGTCCATTCAAAATCACACATTCACATCTTTGAGTTTGCCACAGTTCTTGGCCAGCATAATTATTTTTACAGACTGGGGGAAACCGAGTGTTACAGAGGGATATTCCAAATCCTTTAATAATTCGTCAGGTTCCAAAGACTCTTCATATTCCAAGAAGAAGAATAAGGGAAAGCAATGCACTTACTGCAATAAACCGAATCATGAAGAATCCACATGCATAAATAAATAGATCGATCTTATGGCACAATAACTTCAGCAGAACAACCTTGGAAACTTCATTCCATAGGGAGTCAAGAAGCATGAGGAAGAAGATCATGCTCCTAAGAAAGGTAATCATCATGATCTTGTTGTAATTCATTCCTCATCTGATTCATGGATTATAGATTCTGGTGCATCCCATCATATGGCAATGAAATAGGAAGTTTTCTCTTCTTTGAGTCCATGCTCAAGACCCCCTATTCTCATGGGGGTTCATACTCTAGTAGCAGTAGAAGGAGAGGGGAGAGTGGAACTCCATAATGATAGTTTTGAGAATGTTTTACATGGTCCAAAGATTTCTATGAATCTTCTCTCAATTTATCAGATCACTTAGAAAGGTAAAAAGGTTGAATTTACATCAAATGCAGTTTCAGTAATTGACATGCATGACAATTCCATCATTTCAATTGGTGAGGTTGATCACAAGTCAAGGCTGTATAAATTCACTAAGTTTTCTGCTGATGGATCATCTTTTCTACTTACACATAAGGAGAGTACTTTGCATTCAACTTCCGTGCAGTATGCATATACTCTTGTGCTTCCATCAGTTACAGACATCAGAGATGATTCCATACACTTAGATTTTGTACATGGAAATAAACAGGTAGTATAGCCAGATAAGAAGACAACGTTGAAGCTTCAACAGATGCCCAAGAGGGAACAATTCACACTTCAAGAAACACGTGTTGTTGCAGGGAATCCATTGGATTTGAGGAGGACTCAATCCCATCATGAGGATCCTTCTCATGTACCTTTAGCTTCTTAACCAATGATGCCCATGCATTGCTATATGGTTAAATATTATGATCCACATACCTATAGTGAGGCTATGGGAAATCCATTATGGAAAGAAGACATGCAGAAGGAGTATGACTCACTCCTAGAGAATCAGATTGTGATATGGTTCCACTTCGACCAGAAATGAATATTTTCAAGTGCAGATGGGTCCACAGGATCAAGAGGTACAAGGCTAGACAAATTTCCAAAGTACTTCATCAGATCCATAAATATTCCTACATCTTCAAGAAGACTTTCAGTGAGAAAAAGTTTTAGACTTTGCGGGATCGTTTTGCAGTGAAGGACAGAGTTGCCTAGCAACTGCCTTTTTCTTCTTTTGATGCATTGCCTTTCGAGGGGTGTTTGTTCCCACAGGGTTTTACCTCTTTCCTCATTTTTATTCAGTGTTCATTAGTTGCAATGTACATGAGTACCTAATATGACCTAGTAGTCAGGACTCATTTTTTACTCCATAATGATGTTAAGGGGGTGTGTTGGAAAAATTTATATTTTTGGCACACTAGTTCAGTGGGAGTTAACTGACTAGTTCTATTTTAGATTTCTATGATTCATGCATGAATTATGATATTATGATATTATGCATGTTCTTTCCTATATATGAGTGTATTCCACTCATTCATTGTATCATATTGATCAAATTGATCATCATCTATGTATCAATCATCAACTCATTGGATTAGTGTGAATATATTTTCTCATTCTTCCATATTGAATCTCTCTTCCTTTCTTGATAAGATTTTTTTGTACTTGCTTTAGCTAGATCTTCTGTGCAGGTTTCGATGGAACATTGGCAGATGCCACTAAAGTCTCAAGTCATCCTCATTATATATCTACCTATGTTGAGGTAGACTTTAGTCAAATCAATGCTATAGATATGGTCAAATGGCACAAAGAGACTAAAAACATGGTTTCTATAAGGGTTTCTATAAGATTCATTCAATCTACTGTTAATGTGAGGAAATTACAAACTCTAGTTAGCAAATTGAATACTCACCCTAAGCATGAGAAGATAATCAATAAAGTGAATATCACCAAAAAAAAATTGATAGATGCCCATCAACAAAAAGATTCACTAGCTATTGAGAACAGGGGAATAAAATAATCTAATTTAGATCTCACCAAACAGATGGAAGACCTAGAAAAGAAAAAGTTATAAGGAATTATGAAATTTATGTATAGAAATTGAAAATATTAAAAAAGAATTAGTAGAAAAGTCATCCCAATGCAAATCATTGATGGAAATCTTTGACATTAAAGATGATAAAATATTCAATATTTACCTAGAAAAGAAAAAGTTATAAGGAATTATGAGAGTTATGTACAGAAAATTGAAAATATTAAAAAAGAATTAGTAGAAAAGTCATCCCAAAGCAAATCACTGATGGAAATCTTTGACATTAAAGATGATAAAATATTAAATATTTTAAATAATGAAGATAATGTGGATGAATCGGTAAAAACGAATCAACATATAAATCACAGGTGGGAGAATTAAAAAATCAAATAAAATGTAAGTGCATGCCAATACAATTAAGGAGATGAAGAAAGAAAAGGAAGAAGAATTAAAGGAATTGTCACATCAGTTGAATTCAAAAGATAAGATAATGAAATTAATGCATTAAAGTTAGACTGTGATGAATTAAACAAATTACTAAAGGAAAATTTCAACCATGTCCCAGGAATAAAGTGACTTATTAAATCCAAACATCAAATCTGGGACGGTATTATAGAGAAAATGCAAGCTTTCAGGGCTCATTTTGCCGTGTTTCATCAGTGTGAAGTGAGATCAGTCACTTAAAGAGATAGACGTGCCTCACCTGATTGAAATCATTCTTGCAATTAGAAAGGTCTTTGATAAGAAGGAGCTAATAGTAGCTTTGCAAATTAAAATAAAGAAAGCTAAACAATTGGATAAAGCATTCAAAGGAAAATTCCAGCACATATACAAGTATGGTTTTCCATCCTCATGAAATTTATAGTTTTGGTTATATCCATATCAACCTTATCATGCTTCCCTTATTACATTTCATGATGAACTAGATTATTAATTCTCTAACATTTCCTCATGAAATTTATAGTTTTGGTTATATCCTTATCATGCTTCCCTTATTACATTTCATGGTGACCTAGATTATTAATTCTCTAACATTATTAATTTTAGAAATAAGATTATTAATTCTCTAACATGTGACTTTGTAGTATGGATCTTGAATTCTAAGTTGTCAAGATGAAGCCATGGGTTCCTTACCATTTACTTATAGAATTGGAAATATTTTTTGAAAAGATGCATAAACATGGGTTCCTTACCATTTACTTATAGAATTGGAAATATTTTTTGAAAAGATGCATAAACAAAGTATTCCATCAGAGCTAGAATTTAACAAAATGATGTATTTTAGGCCAAATATTTATTCCTTAACAAATAAAGAGTTGTTAAGGAAATAATTGTTAACAAAGGAGTAAAAAATAATCAAATAAGGCAAAGGGATTAATAACCAAATAAAAGGAGATTATTACAAGTAAAGGAAGAATGTCACATCAATAAAAAAATAAAAAACTAGTAGAAAGTCAAAGACTTTATCTATCTAAGTCAAGAAGATCATATTCATTTAATGAATATATTTAAGTTTAATTGAATTTTTGTTGGATTTTCTTCTCCTGTTTATGCTTTTGTGTATTCATATTTTATTTGTTGTTTATATTTATTTTCTATTCATAATTACATAAAGCTGAAATTTCATAATTTAATGACATGAGCTTGTTTTTTTATAATTTCTGAGAATGTATTTAAATTTCCTTGATATTATAGTCTTCATATTTTAAAGGTTTTTATTTGGAAATTTGGCATAGTATCATTATGCATCAAGTATTTTATTATTGTGTATAAGTTGTGATTATTTTTCAAAAGAAGCAATAATTGTAATTATCCTTTGTGTTATTTGATTTTATAAATGTGATATTGTATCTTATTATTGTGTATAAGTTATGATTATTTTTCAAAAGAAATAACAATTGTAATTATTCTTTGTGTTATTTGATTTTGTAAATGTGATATTTCTTCTTTTTAGGAAATACAATTTCCTAAGAAATGAAAGTAATTTGATTCATTGTTTACCATACATGATATGTTTTAAATTATGGGTTTCTTTTAATCGTTCTCGATAAAAAAATATAGAAAGTTTCATTCTTTAGGATCATTTATTGTAGAACAATAAAAAAAATAGAGAAAGTTTCATTTTTTAGAATTATTTATAATGAAATATTTAAATATAAATGTGAAAATGATTTCTCATTTTATATAAATCAAGAAAAATAAGAGAGTTACCTCTTTTAATTAAATATAAATGTGAAAATGATTTACCATTTTATATAAATAAATAAAAAATAAGAGGATTACCCCTTTTGGCTTATGGATTATTCTACAAAATCCTGAAGTGGGGAGGCTTTTCAAAGCCTCCATAGGGTTCCTTGACTTGAGGAGAAACATTTGATTCGGTTTGAAATTTGGGTTTTTATTTTGAATTTTTTTATGTATTTAAATTAATTTATTGTATTTATCACCCATTAAAATACCATTCATAGTGATATTGTTTTTGGTTTGGATGATCAAAGAAGTGTTTTGAATCAGTTATATAAATTGGTGTTACAAACAGTTAGAACTCAAGAAGAACTTGAGATATCTTGGTAGGTTCTACCACAACAAGACTTTTTGAAGAGACCAAAACAACCAATTCATGGAAACAAAGATCAATAACTCCAATAAGAATTTATTTACTCTCTACTTGATCCGTGAAGTTTAATATAAATATGTGAACATTTCAAATTCAGTTTTTCAAGTATTTATTTTTTATTCTAGAAAATAACATTGAAAAGTTTTGTTTGGATGGTGAAAAAAGAAAAATGATTAGCCTTATGTTTTAAAGTAACTTTCATCTTCATAAATTTTCACCTATTTACTATATTAAGTAAAGATGGAGCATAACTTTAGATATACTTAATCTAATTCGGGAAACCAAAGAACTCTTATCTTCTCAATTCCAAAAAGATTAATCTTCCAAGCCAAGAGGAATAGGAAGGTTGGGTCTTCATTTTTAGGAATGATTGATTGTTACTGAAAAAAATATTATTCCTAAAACTAAATATATTGAAAATAAATTCGAATTTAAAAACCCTCCCAAGAAACCTATCTATTCTCCTCTAATGAATAGAATGATATCCCATTAGTGGATAACAAAGTCCCTTAAGGTAAATCTTTGTTATTTTAAATCTTATTTTTCCAAAGAGTTCACCCAAAACCTTTGAAATTCCAAAAGATTCTCGACAACTTAAGATTATTAATATCTAATATGTTGCAATGCTAAAGCCTCTTTATCAATTTTTGGTTCTTCTATGTGAATTACCCCAAAAAAATATTTGAAAGTATTACCAAAATATAATGGAAAAAATTCAATTACTATGGAAGATCATATTACAACTTTTAAGGATTGTACTCACAATCTTGTTGTTATAGAAGATGATGTCTATATTAGAATGTTTGTACAAATCCTAGAAGGCCATGGAAGGAAATGGTTATGTAACTTACCAATTGATTCCATTAATGGTTGTGATTCCCTCGAGACCACCTTTTTAGATCAATGAAGTGAGAAGCGGTATCATCAATATTTTCTTACAGAGTTTGCTACTTTGAAAAGGAAAAATGGTGAATTAGTTCCCAATTTTAACAAGAATGGTTGCAAAGCAACTTAGTCCCTGCATAATCCACGATGAAACCTCATGACACCAAGCTTAGCCCCCACAACTGAGGTAGTTAAAAGCTAGGGAGCCTAGTGAACCGGTCGGAGAAGCATAGCCTAAGCCAGATGGGCCATGCTATTGAAAGGATAGCATTCAGTTCCTTCTACCATATCCATCCTTATGGATTTGTGGGTGACATAATCCAATTGGGCTGGTAAGCTCGTGACTATAAAATAGGAGGAGGTGACACCAGTATTCTAACGTACCATTGATTTTCACCATGAGATAATGGGAACTTAAGTTTTTGGCACGTGATAGAATTATTATTTTTGTATCTGCAATACAATATTAACTCAACCAATGTGAAGGGAACGTCCTCTGCAACCAAGCCCAGATGCAAATATAAGATTTGAAACATAAATTAACTATTTCCAAACATAATTCACCCATCAAAAAATTGAAATTTCACATCTATATAGGCATTCTGGAAGCTCCTTAAATGTCAAACAACAGTATCATTTGTCCATACCCCAAGACATAGATATCTGCTGGAGGCGCGGTATTCAACCATTCTTCTAGATTCAGGCGATTTGAAGGAGCTTTGCCTCCCACATTCCATGTTTCCACAAATAATCGAATTTTAAAGGCATTGGCATTCTAACACAAATCCATTAACAAGATGAATAAATGCAACACAGACTTCAAATTAATTCGGTAGTACGCTATCTCCAGGTGGACGACGCAGGCTATGCTTGAATTCAATTAACGTAACTGTGAGAGTTTTATAGCTTTTCATCTTGCGATGAAATATTCATATTTTCGATGAGCGTTTTATGTTCTTGTGTCTTTTATATGGTTTTGTTTTTGTTTTTTATATATGCATTTTCCAATTGAAAAGTAACAGTAAATAACATTACATGTGATGCAAGTTTAGAAACTACAAAAAATTATTTTAAGGTAATATGGTTTTGTTTTTGTTTTTTATATATGCATTTTCCAGTTGAAAAGTAATAGTAGTTTTTGTTTTTTATATATGAATTTTCGAGTTGAAAAGTAATAGCAAATAAAATTACATGTGATGCATGCAAGTTTAGAAACTACAAAAAATTATTTTAAGGTAATATGGCTTTGGTTTTTGTTTTTTATATATCCATTTTTCAGTTAAAAAGTAATAAAATTATTTTAAAGTAATATGGCTTTATTTTTGTTTTTTATATATCCATTTTCCAAGTTGAAAAGTAATAGTAAAGTAATATGGCTTTGTTTTTGTTTTTTATATATCCAATAAAAGTAATAGTAAACAAGATGGGTTGTGGAGCAGCAAATCCTTGCCAAAAAGGCAGGGAGTTAGTGAGGGTTCCTTGGTGAGGCACCGAGTATGTGCCAAGTTTAGCAGAACCAATAATTGATCTACTTCACTCAATAGTTATAGTAATAGTTTCAACAACAAAGCAAACAAGTAGTTGTAGAAGAAAACACATAGACAAATCAATAAAGTCGTTGCAGAAGCAAAGACATAGACAAGGGTGGAGACATAAGCAGTGGTTGCAGTAGTAAAAAATGAGACACAGACCTATCAAGAACATACAAGCAAGGGATGACTACTTTGACTTCTTAGAGCTATTCGTTGATCTCTTCACTGGTAAATGGACATCTGCTTTAAAGATGCAAATATAGACCATAATTATAAGAAACATAAACCATAGATTATAATAATAAATAAATGCAATTAATGCATTTTTTGATGGACATATTATAAAAAAAGTCACAATGCATGTGAAATACAATTTGATTATATGCAATCCATTATTTCCCGTGAACAATATAAAGACCTACCTTTGATATTTAGTTGCAATGTGGATAGTTATTCCTTTGAGAACATTCATGAAACAGTTTGTCTCGCCGTGTCTATATAGATACGGTACAAAAACATGGCATGTAAAACCGTATCCATTCAAACACAGAAAATAATTATAAGAAACATAAAACATAGATTATACCAGGTTGGGTGGTTGTGGTGAGCACTTGGGCGATTTCTTCCTATAGGGGCAAGAAACAAAGAAGGAGACTACATAGAGTTTCCACCCCGGTTCAAACCAATATTATTCTACTTTGTACAAAAAGGTTCATAAGCCGGTAATAAAAACTGTTTTCTCCAAGTAGAACGAGGCGTTGACCATAAAGAATCCCACCCAAGTGGAATGGTCAGCTAAGCACAAGTTGTTAATCACTGGACCGATAAGCCCCTTTGTGTAGGCGAAAGGGTAGATAATCAAGCTTTCCATCCGAGTGAAGGGAGTAATGCTTCCCAAGCCCATTATAGATAATAAAGATTCTAGGCAATCCCATTTACAGCAGACTTACCCGACCGAGATGCGTTTATTAGCTTAGCCAAATAATAAATTGAGGATCCGGAAGAGGCAAGACCTAACAATTATAGTGTTTCGGGTGCGGGTTCCCGCTGCCTATTCTTACTACCTACCAGTGGATGGAACTACATGAGAGTTATAAAATACCAGTTTCACTGCCTTTGAAGTGAAGGCTTGTGCCTACCTTACCTGACTTACTTGACTACCTTTTTTGAGACAACGTAAAGTAGCGTTGAGGGTTTTGGTCACCACTGTACCACTTTCAAGGCTTCCATCCTCATCGTAGGGATAGGAAAATGCTTTGAAGGCTTCTGTTGAATAGTAATCATTTCACCGCCTGAATAACGGCGGATCGGTGGAGGTCTTGACCCTTCAAGACTCGAGGATCAAACACTGTTTTACTGGTTTGTCGTAAATTGCTCAATCCGTGGCCGCCTTAACCTTTGAAGGCCACGAGATACCATCACCACCTTGATTAAATTTTTTATAAAGATCGAAGAGGAAATTTTTGGTTCTATCTTATTAATTAGGGAATCTATGTTAATGTATAAATACCCGAAACGGATTGTAATCTGTAAGATTTTGAAAACATTTTTGAATCGAATTTGTTATTCTGTATTTGGAGGTGTGCTCTGCGTTTATATTTTGTTTTATTGAGTTTGTAAACTCTGTTCGGGGTTTTTCCTTTTTTCGGGTCATCCGCTGGCTTGTGTAATAGGGCCGCTCACCTTCCAAACGCCGAAACCCGAAGTGTTGGGCCCATAGCTTATTTGCGTTTCGCGATTCCGCAATATTTGTTTTGTTTTGCATGTCGAACCCCGAATTCCGATAAGCCTCGTTTCACATTTCGGGAATAATTGTTTTCTTTTGTGTCAGGTGTTTATAAACGCCGATACCCGAACTTGGATAAACCTTCGGTTTTCCACATTTGGTATCAGATCCTGCAGTCCATCCTGCTATTTTCTCAGTTCAGTGCAGATAATTCATGTTGGTGTCCAATTTTACCTTTTTTTTTCCTGTGTGAAGGTTTATTTAATTTCTTTTAAATTTTATATAAATGGTTGCGTCTGGTAGTAGTTCTTCTCAGGTTCAGTTCCTATCATGAGCGAGAAGTCATATGATTCTTGGTATATTTGAATGAGGACGATAAATTACGTTCTCGGGATTTATGGACCTATGTTATTGATGGTTATGCTGAGCCAGCGGATGTAGCAACATAATTGGCTCTCTCTAATGCTGACCGTGTTTTGCTAAAGGAAAATAGAAAAAAGGATAACAAGGCTCTTGGATTAATCCAGCAAGGATTAAATGAATCCATTTTTACCAAGATTTCTAGTGTTGCATCTTCGAAGATGGCTTGGGACATCCTTGAAACCTGTTATCAAGGTGTGTCCAAGGTGAAGACAGGTGAAGACAGTCAAGTTGAAGAACTTGAGAAGGGACTTCAAAAATTTGAAGATTAAGGATATGGAAGTGTTGATACTTTCATGACTCAAGTGATAAGTGTTGTGAACCAGCTCAGGTAATATGGAGATGATGTTGAGAAGAAAAGAGTTATTGAGAAAGTGCTGAGAAGTTTACTCAAGAAGTTTGAACCTGTAGTTGTACACATAGAGGAATTTAAAGATATAAGTCAAATGCAAATTGATGAATTAACTGGTTCTCTTGTTGCTGATGAATCTAGGATATCTAGATATGAACAAGGATCAATGGAGCATGCTTTCAAATCCCAACTTCATGTTACCAGAGGCACAGGCAGAGGAAGGTCTTATAATTATGGAAGAGGAGGTCGATCTTTTGGTCGAAGGGACAATAGAACTAAATCAGAGTCTGAGGAGAAGTCCCTGCAGAATCATCCTAATTTAAGAGGGAGCAGAAGCAAACCCTGGCAGCAAGAAAATCAAAGGTATGATAAATCTAAAGTACAATGTTATTATTGCAAGAAGTTTGGGCATTTTACTAATAAATGTTGGAAGAAGCAGGCAAATGCTGTAAAGCAGTCTGCACATATCACAAATGAGTCTGAGGATGATCAAAATCCTATTTTCTTGACTTGTAATGTGACTCAGGAAAGTGCTAATGATATCTGGTTTTTGGATAGTGGTTGCAGTAACCATATGACTGATAAAAAGGATTTATTTTCTTCTATTGATACTAGTATTCAGTCTGAAGTAAAAATGCGAAATGACTATAAGGTTACAGTTAATGGTAAAGGTGTAGTTCTATTTTACACTAAGAATAATTAGAGGAGAAATATTGATGATGTTTATTTCATGCCTGGTTTAAAATGCAATCTTATTAGTGTTGGACAACTGTTGGAAAAAAAATACAAAGTGTTCTTCAAGAACAAGGTATGTAGAATGTATGATAAATTACCCAGCAAACAGTTGATTCCAAGAGTAGAGATGACCAAGAATAGAATGTTTCCACTTGTTATGAGAAATGATTTGAGTGGTTCTTTGAATGCTTATAAAACTGGAAGCTTAGATGAATCTTAGTTATGGCATTTGAGATATGGTCATTTACATTTTGGTGGCTTAGATCTGTTACAGAAGAAACATATGGTAAGGGGGTTGCCCTGTATTCAACAACCTACAATCTCTTGTGAGAGTTGTATACTTGGGAACCATCACAGAGAGAAATTTGTTTCAGGTGTTTCCTACAGAGAAAAAAATCCATTGGAAATTGTCCACACGGATTTGTGTGGACCTATGAAAACACCTTCTTTGAATGGTAGTGTTTATTTTATGACTTTTATTGATGATTTCAGTAGGAAGACTTGGTTGTATTTGTTGAAGAAGAAATCTGAAGCCTTTGAAGTTTTCAAGAGGTTTAAGTCTATGGTTGAGAATGAGAGTGGTTGAACCATTAAGATCCCGAAATCTGACAGAGGAGGTGAGTATAAACTAAATGAATTCATTGAATTTTGTGATTTTCATGGAATTAAAATGCAGTTTACTGCTTGATATACTCCACAACAGAATGGAGCAGCTAAAAGGAAGAATCAGACCATTATGAATATGGCTCAAAGCATGTTGAAAGAGAAGCATCTTTCAAACAAATATTGGGGAGATGCGGTTGTTTTCTCTGTCTATATCTTGAATAGAAGTCCGACCAAGACCGTGAGGAATCATGTACCTCAAGAAGCCTGGGACGGTAAGCTTTGCAATGTTTCTTATTTAAATTTTTTTGGATGTGTAGCATATGCACATGTACCTGAAGAAATGAGGAGGAAGTTGGATGATAGAAGCGAGAGATGTATCTTTGTTGGATACAGTGAAGAGTCTAGGGAATATAGACTCTACAATCCCATCACCAAGAAGTATGTAATCAACAGAGATGTTCAATTTAAAGAAGAGGAAGCATGGGATGGAAGTATTGATAAATTTGTTTCAGAGGGAGTTGTGTTACCCCGTGAAGATGATGATGGAGCTGAGTAGGTTGAAGGAGGTGGGAAATTGGTTCCACATTCACATACGCCTGCAGCGAGAATTCCTACAAGGGAAGCACTAGATTTTAGCCCATGTCAATTTAGAATGCCCAGAACTCATGAGCGTGGTGAGCCATCTAGACATGGTGGACATCAAACAAATTCACAGGTAAGTAGTGAATCGAATCCTACTTTAGCCTCATTGAAAAATAGATTTAAAGGTCAAAAGACTAGAAGCTTAAGAGAATTATATGACCAGAATGAAGAAGTAGATTAGGTTTCAAATTTTGCATTAATGGCATGTGATCCTTTAAGTTTTGATGAAGCTTCTAAAGAGGATGTCTGGATAAAAGCAATGGATGAGGAGATTGATTCCATTGAAAGAAATAACACTTGGGATTTTGTCATTTTACCTGAAGGTAAGAACATTATTGGTGTTAAGTTGGTTTATAAAACTAAGCTGAATGCAGAAGGTGAAGTTGAAAAGTACAAGGAAAGACTTGTAGCTCAGGGGTTTAGTCAGCAACCTGGTATTGATTACAATGAAACCTTTGCTCATGTAGCAAGAATTGACACAGTGAGGATGGTCTTAGCTATTGCAGCTCACAATAAATGGATCATGCATCAGATGGACATTAAGTCTGCATTCTTGAATGGATGTTTGGAAGAAGAGGTTTATGTAAGACAACCTTTGGGTTATGATATTGATAAGCATAGAGATAAAGTTTACAAGTTAAGGAAAGATTTATATGGATTGAAGCAGGCATCCAGAGTTTGGTATAGAAGGATTGATGAGTACTTCATTAGTGTTGGATTCAGCAGAAGTCCAAGTGAACCAACTCTGTATACAAAGGTAAACCAGGAAGGTAAAATTTTGATTGTCTGTTTGTATGTTGATGATCTGATTTTTACTAGAGATCTATTTGTAGATGATTTTAAAAATGCCATGAACACAGAGTTTGAGATGAATGATTTAGGATTGATGAATTATTTCGTTGGAATTTAAGTTGATCAATCTGATGATGGCATTTTCATTTTTCAAACTAAATATGCAAATGAAGTATTGAAAAGGTTTAGAATGATGAATTGTAAACCGACTGCAACACCAATGGCAACTGGTACTAAACTTAGAAAATATGATGAGGGATCATATGTTTATCCAACTCTATATAAGAAGTTGGTTGGAAGACTTATGTATTTAACAACAACCAAACCTGATATTATGTTTTTTGTAAGTTTAATTTCCAGATTCATGGAGACTCCGAAGAGTACTCATTGGCAAGCAGGAAAAAGGATCCTGAAATAAATTGCTAGAACAATTGATTTTGGTATCCGATACACATCAAACTTGAACTTTGAGCTGATCGGATATACTGATAGTGATTTTGCAGGTTCCATTGATGATAGGAAGAGCACATCTGGTTATGTGTTAAGTCTTGGATCTGGAGCAGTGGCATGGGCATCAAAGAAACAACCCATAGTGAATTTATCTTCTGCGAAGGCAGAGTATGTTGCAACAGTAGCAGATGCATGTCAAGTTGTATGGATGAGAATAATCTTGAATGAATTATTGCATGAGAAGAATGGTGAAAGTCAGATTGTCTATGATAATAAATCTGCCATTGCACTGTCAAAGAATCACGTTTTTCACAAGCAAAGTAAGCACATTGATACGAGGTATCATTTCATTCGAAAGCTAGTAAATGGTAAATAAATTTATGTTTAGTTCTGCAGGTCTGAAGAGCAATTTGCACACATATTTACAAAGCCTTTGGGAAATGAATTGTTTAAAATTCATAGAGAAGGGTCTGTAAGCTATAATGCATTGTTAACAACAATTTTATATTACATGTTTTTGTTTGTTTTGTTTTTGAAATGATTAAGAGGGAATATGTTGGATAGTAATCATTTCATCCCCTGAATAACAGTGGATCGGTGGCTGTCTTGACCCTTCAAGGCTTGAGGATCAAACATTGTTTTACTAGTTTTCCGTAAATTTCTCAATCGGTGGCTGCCTTAACCTTTGAAGGCCACAAGATACCATCACCGCCTTGATTAAAATTTTTCTAAGATAGAAGGGGAAAATTTTCGTTCTATCTTATTAATTAGGGAATCTATGTTAGTGTATAAATACCTGAAACAGATTGTAATCTGTAAGATTTTGAAAACATTTTTGAATCGAATTTGTTATTCTATATTTGGAGGTGTGCTCTGCATTTATATTTTGTTTTATTGAGTTTGTAAACTCTATTCGGGGTTTCTCCCTATTTTCGGGTCATCCGATGGCTTGTGTAATAGATCCGCTCACCTTCCAAATGCTGAAACCCTAAGTGTTGGGCCCACAGCCTATTCACGTTTCGTGATTTGACAATATTTGTTTTGTTTTGCATTGGATGTTTGTAAATGCCGAACCCCGAATTCTGATAAGCCTCGTTTCACATTTCAGGAATAATTGTTTTCTTTTGTGTTGGGTGTTTATAAACGCCATTACCTGAACTTAGATAAACCTCTGGTTTTCCACAGCTTCCACCCTCCTCGTCTGCACATTTAATGAATTTTATCTATTGTAATCACATTGCTAATTTCGTTTATTTGACACACACAAAAAAAAAAACAATTTACCTTGTTAACTAGGACAGAGTTGATGCAGTCCAATTCCAGATTTAATAAGAGAATTGTAAAGTGATATGTTACTTGATTGTTATAGATTAGTAGATAAGGACTGTTTTAGGGGGCATATCCACTACCACACTATACTTGGAGTGATTTGATGAGAAGATCCATGCCCTAATAAGAAGATTCATGTCTAATTATATTAGAAGAGATGCTTTGAAGCCAAGAGAAAATGGAGGATACTAAAACCTCTGAAGGGGACTGTGAAATAGTTGTAATAAAAATTTTCAACACACTACAATGGCTGGAATGGAAGTGCGTAGAGACAACCGCATAGTCAGGGCGTTGAGAAGAATGGGAAAAAGAAGAGCTAGTGACCTCCACATAGCTACAATGTGTTCACATCCAACATCACATTGCAACGTGTTCAAATCCTACATCCACAAATAATTTAGGTAGCAGTGAAGGTATCAGTGTTGGTATTGGCATCTCGGTGTGTAGTAAATAAATTTTATTACAAATTTAGGTATTTTATTACAAATTTAGGGTATCGAGGATAGTAAAAAATGTTAAGGAACTAATTCTAAACTGATATGTAGCATTAATTCATCTTAAACATATTTTTGTGCTACAATATAGAATAACCTTAAGTTTTAAACTTATGATTTCATCAAAACCAATGTTGTGCCTTGATATGAGGCCAAATAAGAGGAAGAAATTGTTTATTGGTGAAGTTCACAACTTAGAGAATGTTGATTAGTTTTCAAAAAACGTATTGTATAAAACTTAGGCTAAAAGTTGAAAAACTACATCGAATTGTGTGCAAAGTATTGAAAAGTAAGGAAATCGATTTATATAGTCCCTATTGCCTTGAGGCGAGGACTAATAATAGGTTTAACAGAATTTATAATAGAATTCTTGTTGATAGTAGACCTTCCACTTATGCCACGAAAGTAACTTATGCTTCCACTTTTGATCCTAAATTTTCCCTATTATTAAGGGAAATGAGAGAAATGAAATTAACTATTATGCAAAGTGATGTTGCGGTTGACGTTGAAGGAAATTTGACAACCACTGGAAAGAGTAAGAATAAGAAAAAAAAGAAGAAGAACTTTGAAGAAGGATCAGGTCAAGCTTCAACTTCAAGTAATAGTCAAGATCAGAAAATTGATGAAATAAATAAGATAGTCAAATGCTCGTATAATAATATGTCCAAGCTTGAAGTTGTAAACAAGCCTAATCTTCCAGTTCCTCATAATCTTGTACAAATGAATTTATTCAATGGTGGAACACAAAGGAATCCAAATTTTCAATCTAGAAATCCAACACCCTTCATAAGGCCAATGAAGCTAAACGAGCAAGGATTGCTCGATGAGTAAGGTGAAGTACTTGAAGTAAATTGGTTGGAGGATAAAGAAACTTATGCACATTTGTTTTTTGTTTGTTAGTGAATTTATTCAATGCTGGAACAAAAAGGAATCCAAATACCCGTGGATTCCACAGCAGCCCTTAACATGGCTAGATTTTTTGTCCCCGCAGGTTTCGAACCAGTGAATTTAACATCACAGAGTACCTTAACAACACACTCTGTCATTGAATATCCTACACCTTGGGGAAAACCTTATGCACATTTAATTGAACAACATTATCAGGATTCTTTAGTCTCCTTTAATAAGAATACAAATTTCTTATTAAATATGTTAGAACAAGAAATGAAAAATATATGGCCTGATCAATACCGTCAGAAGACTGCTTCCAAGGTAACAACTAAAGTAAAAACAAGTAAAAAAGATGTAGAGAAACCAACAACAATGAGGACATATAAATAGGTTTTGGTACATAAATCGAGTTCTTTCAATATCTCCAATGAGCTTAACAAGATATGTATCCCCATTCCATTGAATGAAATAAAAATATACGGGATGAGGTAAAAAAATTGTTGCCACTCCACCTATGTTAGTATCCCATACATATTTTATTAATCTTCAAGAAGATTCACCGAAAGTATATGTTGGTACTTAATTAGAAAAGAAAGAATTATTATTGCTCCATTTTAGGTAAGTCTAACTATTCATCACCAACTACTTCGTAATTGCATGTTGGATTATGGAGAATCCCATAATATCATTCCCAAGGCTATAATGGAAAATTTGGTTATTTATATTAGAAAGAATTATAAGGATTTATATACCTTTGACTCCAAAAAGTTCCAATGTATTGCACTGATCAAATATCTAGTTGTTAACTTAGCATACATTCCAAGCAAAATCATTATGATGGCTGTTATGGTAGTTGATTTTCCAGTTGGATACATGATTTTATTACCTAGATCATGGGGAGAAAATATGGGCGGAACCTTGTATCTTGACATTTGTTATTCGATCACACCTTTTTTTGGTGGACAAATGGGAAGATTGTATGGAGAGGCTCGGTTTCCTATATAATTAGTGATGCACAAAAGTCATAAAATTATCTAGTATATGCAGAAAATGATGATCTTGGTAATTTTGTATTATCAATTTCAGAAAATGATATGAAAGACAATATAACTTTCTAGTTTGAAAACAAAATTTATAAGGATGAAAAAAATATATGGAAAATGTTTTTTATGGTGCATCTTTCAAAGAAGGATATGGAGCAGATATTATCTTTATATCTCCTACTGGCCAATTTGTTTATTTTTATTATAAGTTGAATTTTGAAACAACTAATAATGTGGTTGAATATGAAGCTCTATTTCTCGAACTCGAAGAAGATAAGAAAATGAATATTTCAAACCTTTCTATCTTTGGAGATTCTGAACTGGTTATAACTCAAGTAAAGACTCAATTCCAAACCAAACATTCACATTTAAGGGACTATAGAAATCAAGTTTGGTGTTTAGAAGAAAATTTCTTATTATCACTTAATTTTACAGCAGTCCCTAGAGAAAAAAATATGAGATTAACAATTATTTGGTTGTAGCTACAACAACAATCAGACCACCAGATATAACACATCTTAAATATGAGATAGAAGTTATGCATCGACCATCCATTCCTGATATTATCAAACACTAGCAAATTCTTTTTAGGATAATCAACAAATCAAAATATTCATAGAGATGGTTGGAGAGTTTTTTTTTATAGTTGTATTGATGAATATGCCAAGTAAAATTAATAATAACATAATGAACTAAGCACAATTGTTGATCAGATTGCTAAGCATAACATAGTACAACTAAAAAATAATTATATTCCTAGGTGTTTAATTCCCTTACAGAAGTTATGTGATCAAAAGGAAATTTCTCTAAAAACCATTTTGAAGCCTTCAATTGAAGAGATTGAAGATGTAAATCTTAGCACAAATGAGCGACCCAATATTATCAAAGTTTCTAAATCATTATCTCCAGAGGAATAACAAAGGTACGTTAAACTTTGTAAATATTTCATAGATGTTTTTTCCTGGAATTATGAAGACCTTAAAACATATGATACCTCCATTATTCAACATAGAATACCATTAAAGGAGGGAGTCAAGCCTTTTATGAAAAATCTAAGATAAATTGATCTTTTCTTTTTCCTATTATTGAGAAGGAAATTAAGAAATTATTAGATGAAAAAATTATTATCCTACTAAGATATTTTGAATGAGTTGCCAATTTGGTACTTGTTCAAAAAAATAATGGCAGATATGCTTTTGTGTGGATTTTTGAACCCTAAATCTAGTGTTACACATCAAAGTTACTCACTTCAATAGTGTCACAAGTTTCGTCATTACAAGTGTCGTAAGTGTCGCATCTTGACCATAAGTGTCACAAACATCATACTTCCATCTCGCCTATGTCGTGTCTCTAACGACACTTAAGACACCCTCAAAGACTGGTTTTAGGAAGAGAAATCATCTAATGAAGAGTACAAAGCATTTTCCATGAAGAAAACCACTTAAAAGTAAATTTTGGAAGCCAACGCTCCCCTACCCACTATCAGGGAGTGCCAACGCTCCCTAGCATTCTTTGGGGGAGCGTTTCAGCACTCTGTGCACCCTTTTGGGGGAGCGCTGGGATTTTTTAGGGAAAATTTGGGTAGCGCTCCCCTAACCACTCTCGGGGAGTGTCAACACTCCCTGGCCTTCTTTGTGGGAGTGTTGCAATGCTTTGTGTACCCTTTTGAGGGAGCGTTGTGTTGTTTCAAGAGATCTTTGACTACTGAGAAAAATCAGGGAAAAATCCTCCTCATCTCTCGAGTTTGTTGGATTTGAATCCGAGGTCAAGGATGGATCTTATGGAGGATCCACAACTGATGGAGAAAGATCCTCAACCTATCCCAAGAATCTGTAAGGTGGTTGGGTCTCTCCAAGCTTATATAAGGAGGCCTTCTCATGGTAAAAGCATATAGATACATTGTAAAGCATCAAACATTTGATCTCATAAGGGAGATATCATTGAAGCATCATCATTCTGTGTGTGGATTATTTGAGTAAGGGTCTGGACAAAGAGATCTTGGTGAAGCTGCTACACCTACATCTATGGCTGTAAGAATTTCACTTTGTTTTCATTAATATAAATCTATGCTTGTCCTGTTTCCTTTAAAGTTTGTGTATGTTTCATGAACTTGTTTCTTTTATAGATCCATTTTGAAGCTAATCATGGTAGAGTAAGAAGTATGTTTCGTTGTTTTTGCTCATT
The DNA here is from genome assembly GCA_009831015.1 of Picea engelmannii. Taxonomy (NCBI): domain Eukaryota; kingdom Viridiplantae; phylum Streptophyta; class Pinopsida; order Pinales; family Pinaceae; genus Picea; species Picea engelmannii. Next base: position 58,082 of record ML794066.1, read on the forward strand.
GTATTGCAGGACCTTTTGAAGAACTTGGAGATCAAGATCAGCATGGATTGAGCAAGGACAAACGTTGGTAAAAGGCATTTACCCTTCTTCCTTCTTCTTCTTTGAATAGTTTAGCTTCATGAAAAGGAATGTCAGTGTCCACAATATCACTTTTCTATCTTGGTCATAGGGGTCTAGTATCCAATAGGAAATCCACTTGTCCATAGGGGGATTCTCCTATAATATAAATTGGCGACTCCACTGGGGAGGAACTTTGAGTTTTGATTCCTTTCCTAGGTCATGTTTTGGCCTTTTCTAACTTTTAGATCTCATCCATACTATGTCTCTGATTCTTAGGTGTGTTGATTGGCTCTTTATTTTATCCCATACACTTTGGATTTCTGAATTTGCTTGAAATTTTGTATTTCTAGGCATTTTTCTGAAGTTTGAGAGGCTAGCGCTCCCCTGCCTCTACCACCAGAGCATTACAACACTTTGGTTCCCTTGACACCAAAGTGCTACCCTTTTTCTGAGGAAAATCTTGTTGGGAATTGGTCTCTGAGTCCATTTTTTTGTTGTTTGCACTTGCTCAGAGTTCTTACAACCTTAGTGTATCCTTGTTTGGGTCTCCAAAACCTTAATTTCTAAGAATTCATGATGATTTTTTTGGGTTTGTGACATCTCTTTATTCTTTACTTTGAGTCACTCTTCTTCTTTCGAGATTTAGAGTCGATTTACTGCTTTCTCCTTTATCTGATTGTATGAAAGTTGTTGTAAGGAAAATCAAAGATCTATGCACTATTCCATTTCATATTTGAGGTCTTTTTCCCAAGAAATTCCTAGTTTTTCATCATCCATTATCATTCTCCTACCTTCACTTGAATTTTTACCAATTTTCATGCATTCTAGGTGAGTTTTTGCATGGTTTTTGTCTCTTTTTCTGAGTTTCTGGGAAGATCAACGCCCCCCTATAGGCCACACCAGAGCGTCAGTGATCCCTTATAATGTTTCAGGGAGCATTGCAACACTCTGTGCACCCTTCTGGTGGAGCGCTAGTCTCATTTTTGATAGTTTTTGCCTTCTTTTTCTCAGTCTTTTGCAGCCTTTTCTGTAGAGATCTTTACCCAGAGTCTATGGTTGGTTTGTGAAGTTTTTTGGATTGGATTTTGATGGATTTTTATGCTTATCAATCCCTATTGTCTTTCTTGGAGCTTGAAACCTCTTTCAAAAATGTGAAATTGCCTTTTCCAACTGCTTTTTTGTCAAGACAGTTTTGAGTGATTTCTCTTTCTCCCTATCTTTTCTTGGATTCTTCTCTACATTTTATTTGTGTTCCTTAAATGCTTGATTAGTTGTAGAATCATTGATGGTGTTCTTTCTTGTTAGAAAAAGTTTCTACTTGTTTTCTTTCATACCTCACTGCCTTGAGTGCATGCTTTGTTTGTAGCCCTTTTGCTTCGTGTCTTTTGCATCTGCATAGGACTCTTTCTCCTGATTGAAAGTAGTGGAGCATTGAAGGTTTTGTATTTACTTTCTGTATACATCATAATCAAACAAAGAAGATAAATGCACTGTTTCTTTTGGGTAGTGAAACTAGCTTGGATTTGAAGTAGCGGAATTGCATTTGTTTTGGCATTTTGGGACATTGTGCATTTGGAATGATGAATGTTTTCTCCTTCTTGTAGCATAGCTTTCATCAAAATGAAAATATTGCATATTCGTCTCTTTGCATAACTTTCGAGTCGTTCAAAACACCATATTGTCCATGCCATTTTCCTTTTGAGTAACAACAGCCTTAAAAATCAAGCGCTAAACTAAAAATTGATTAGACATTTTTATATTTTCTAGTAACAAACCTACATTAGATTAGCTATAGGGATTTGGAATAGGTGTGAAAGATAACTTTCCAAAGCTTCAAACAAACATAGGATCTTGTGTTAGGGAGAGGTGAAATCCAATTGCTACATTTTGTCTTGGGAAGCCCTTCTCACACAAGGTTCAAACCTAAGGTCGCATTGAGACTAGCAGAGTTACTCGCCCTGCTTTGTTGGTCTTGGTGTAGAGATTGCACGTATTATGGGGGTCACTTGAAGGTATACCCAAAATGATGAGTGGAAGCCTTTCAAGTTGATTTTGGGCTAGATACCCTGCCCTTGTGCATGGATCATACTGTCGACTATTTCCCCAAGCATCACTATTGTAGTTGGTAACCTTAGTGGCCTATCTCTTTAGGGTATTTACACAAGGTGACTGTGGAAGGGAAAGTCTTCACAGTACCTGGAATCGACATTGGCTAGACTCACTCGGGCTCCTTGGAGGGTATACCCACGATTATGTGTGGGAGCTTGAACCAGGGTTTAATTTCGTTAAGCAGGTCATCAATGTAACTTTTCCACCCGCTCTATCTCAATCCCTTCTTACTTTGTTCCCGCAACGTTGGATTTCATCACCAACTAGTGTGCTAATTGTGAGAAGGTTTTGTTTGCTTTCTTGCTTACTAGATTTTTAGCGTATGTTGTGTGTTCTCCCTAGTAGAATCTAGGTTGGATGTTTATTTTTATGGCATCAGTTCCCGGAATGACCAATGAAGGAACCCCTTTTCCAGGGGAACCCTTTGTTTTTCCTTCTTATGGAAATATTGGTCCTCCTTACATCGCTACTTTGAGCATTCCTGTTCTCACAATTGGGTTATCGATATGGTTGTTTTCTGCTTCAGTGATCTCGAATGTAGGTGCTTCAGATGTAAGCACACCACCCACATCAACCTCATGCCGACCTTTCTCCTTCTTCACCCGTCAGGTCTCCTTCCATTTCTCCTTCTTCGCCTAGTGAAAGCTCTGAAGCGAGTAGCTAGGTTTCTAAGAAGAAAAATAAATGAAAAGAGAAGAAGAAGAACCAGAAAGGGACCAAGCCTCCAACTACATCAGATGTTGGATCTAAGCAACTAGCTACTATTCATTGTACTGGGAGTGTTGATGAGGTTGACAAGATTAAAATGAAGAATTTGAAACCCAAATTCCCTTGCAGTCTTTGTAAGGGTGACCACTTTCTGAGGGATTTCCCTGGTATTCCCAAGGTATTAGAAATGTGGTCCTCCACATCATCATCCCCTGCTAGACATGTTGGTGACGCCCCGTCCACTAGTGACATTAAGGTTGGTAAGAAGAAGACAACTGTTAAATTTCCTTGCATGTTATGCAAAGGTGATTATTATTCTCACCTTTGTCCTCGTATGGACGAGGCTTCTTCTCTTTTGAAAAAACTTCAACTTCCAATCAGTTATCGTAATATTTATCCCAACCCATCGTTACTTGATGGACTGGTTAATCTGGTTCCATCCTCGGTCAATCTGGTTGATCAGGTGGTCAATATAGTTTCATCCTCGGTTGAACCACTAACCCAAACGGTCGATCCGTTTCCACCTGTCTACCCCATTCTCCCCTTGGAGAATGAAACCCAAGTGTTCTATTTGATGTCGTGATCGATTGATCCCACTCCTCCATTGAGGAGTGCCGAAGTGGTTTCTCTGGTTACTTTATCGGTCAATCCCACTCCTTCTCTGATGAGTGCCAAAGTGGTCGATCTGGTTCCGCCATCGATCGATCCCACTCCTCCATTGAGGAGTACCAAAGTGGTTGCTTTGGTTCTGCCATTGTTCGATCCCACTCTTCCTCCGAAGAGTGTCAAAGTGATTGATCCAGTTCCTTCCTCGATCAGTCCCACTCTTCATCCGAAGAGTGCCAAAGTGGTTGTTCTGGTTACTTCATTGGTCAATCCCACTCTTCCTCTAAAGAGTGCCAACGTGGTCGATCTGATCCCATCATCGATCGAACCTACTCTCCCTCTAGAGATTAAACCCGATATTGCCCACATTTTTCTCATTGATACATAATCTACCATGTTGGGGGGGCATTCCTCTTTCTCCTGTGAAACCCCCTCCAAGTAATGAGTCCATCCTTTTTTATTGGTGTGCACTAACTGGATCTCATCTTCCCTCTCACATCCTTTCAAGTTTACAATACATTTTTGTGGTCGGGCCGTTCCTCAGACACTAATAGACGAAGGTTCATCCGTTAGTATTTTGTCCTCTATTGCTTGGAAAGATTTGGGTTATCCTCAGATTGTGTCGGTTACCCAGACTTTGTTCACTTTTAACAAAAGAACCAGTCACCCTTTAGGGACCCTTCCCTAGTTTCTCATAACTTTTGGAGGCAAAACTGTCTTTATTGATGTTATGATAGTCCATGACCCCTTGGATTTCGATTTACTCCTTGGGCGGGATTATGTCTATGCCATGAAAGATATTTTGTCCACTTTTTCGAGTGATATCTTTCCCTCACGATGGAAGAATGGTGACTATTGATCAACTTTTGTTCGTTGACCCTGACTTAACCATCAACCCAATGACCTCCCTAAACGGGTCTTATATGCAGTCGGTATCACCCTTGCCACAGGTCAATTATGTGGCGTTATCTCCCATGACTTCAACTTCAGATGACTTGGATCTAGTAGTTGACATGGTGATCTCTTTGGTAGGGCTATTGGAGCCTGATCTCCTTACCCTTATCACAGACCTCGACATATGTTCCTTCCAGAGCATTTTCCTTCCATCCAGTGAATATCTCTTGGAAGCCATGACTGATTTTGTCCCTTGACATGGTGTCCTTCAAGAGAATTATCCTCTTGGAAGCCATGATCAAGAAGAGTCCATGAGAATAATTTTTCTTCTCAGTGGAAATCTCGTTAAAAAATGAAACAAAGGATATGAGCATAGGTTTTTTCTCTCTATAGCAAGCTCGTTAAAAAATGAAACAAAAATCTGGGATTGAACCCAGATCCTTGAGCATAGTTCTTTTCTTGTGAAAATCTCATTAAAAAATGAAACAGTCACCTCTCCTATCAGGTCGAGTCTTTCACCAGATCTCGTAGATGTCGAGTCGAGTCTTTCGTTAGGTCTCATATTTGAACTTTCTTTTCATCCACTTGTATCCTTTTTCTCCATCTAGTAAAGAAATTGGTGACAACCTCAAAGTCGGTGAATGAATTGAAGCTTGGGGGGCATGTCTCCAGCCTTTGATGATCATTCTGGAGTTAAGCCACGAGCTTTCAAGCTGGGGGCATAATACCGAGCTTAGTCTTTGTTCTTTCTCGCGCTCGTAAAAACATGAGAATGTAATTGAGCAACCTTTTATCTCTTTTTCGGGCTCACATGGATATATGAAAAAGGAATCCCCTGGAGTCTTCTTTAAGATCTTTCTAGACTCTCTAAACATGAAAAGATTGTCGAGTGATCTTGATTCCTTTCACACTCGTTAAAAGGTTTGAAAGGGTGTCTTTCGGGTGGTAGTTTATCTCTTTTTTGGCCTTGTGAGACTAAAATTACGAAAAAGGACAACACTAGAGTCATCTTTAAGTTCTTTTCAGACTCTCTAAATATGAAAAATCACCGAGTTTACCTTCTCTGGACTCGTTAAAAAATCATACATTGAAGGGCCCATATGGGACCGAACCCTTACTTATTCTAGTTCGTTAAATAAAGGAAGAGGGACTTAAATAAGGTGAGTTATATCGAGCATGGGTTACCCTCCTCAATCGCGTTAAATAAAAAAGAGGTACTCATCTATCTGGATGGGGGGGAAATTGAAGGAAGCAAGCCAAGCAGTTTTTGAGAACATTACCAGTAACTCTTACAGTCACCCTTGAACATGACACTTTGTCTTTGCATGCATTTTAATCCATTGAACCTCTGCACTGAACCAATCCTCTTATTTTCCTTACTCCTTTGGGTCACCCAATGAAAGTCATAGTATCCACTGCATTATCAAGTTTTGGTCCATGTCAATTTTCTGTTGTTGTGCCTCAGTGTTCAAGGGAAGTATCTGCCTCGAGAGTCAACCATCACCAATTTCCTATTTCAATACCCGTGTCAGCCCATGTTCATTTGATCCACCAATTTACATCTCTGTGTCAGTTTTGTGTCATTGATGGGGGATACATCAAAGCCCTCCTGTGATGAGTCTATTCATGTCGACTTCAATACATTGTCCGGGAACAAGACTTAGAAACCAGTTAGTACCTTGAGACCTACATGCCTCCTCGCATCCTACAGTGGGTTTACATCATTGACCTCTGATCGGATGATTCCACGAATTTTCAAATTCATCTCATCTATTTGCATTCACTGGAATGTACTAGGGTACCTTGGGACTCATTGACATCAATGGTGATTTCCCTCACTGCCATGTTCGACATCAGGACATTTTTTCACATGGTTAGATTTGTACTGCATCAGGATCAATAAGAAGACCCTGGGTTGAGTGATCACTCTGTTATATACTTTGCCTAGGTTGCAACAGAGTTTCTTTTGAACATTGACACATATACTGTCACATAGATCCACTTTCTATTAGTCGTGGCTATGTCTTATCGTCTCATAGATACACTGTGTATTTTTCATGGCTACAATCAGCTCATGTCATAGGAGTATAGATCCACATTGTATCTTCAGTGGATATACTATTTTGTCAATATAATTATGGATCTGTGGTGTATTTTATGGTGGCCATACCTTGAAATTATTTTTCACTCAAGCATAGGTATGCCTGCCTTGGGTTTGAAACATGTCATAATATCTGTTTGATGGTTGTGTGCAGCTTCTATCAGATTCTCTGAGTCCGTACCCTTTCTTGAAAAAGTCTACAAAGTACTTCAGTCATCAGTTCTCGTCTTCTAACTTCGCACTTTGGGGGGAAATCTATTACACATAAAAATTACTCACTTCAATAGTGTCGCAAGTGTCATCATTACAAGTGTTGTAAGTGTCTCATCTTGACCATAAGTGTCGCAAACATCATACTGCCATCTCGCCTATGTCGTGTCTCTAACGACATCACAAGGACACTTAAGACACCCTCAAAGACTGGTTTTAGGAAGAGAAATCATATAATGAAGAGTACAAAGCATTTTCCATGAATAAAACCACTTAAAAGTCCATTTTGGAGGCCAACGCTTCCCTACCCACTATCAGGGAGTGCCAACGCTTCGTATCTTTCTTTGGGAGAGTGTTTCAGCACTCTGTGCACCCTTTTGGGGGAGCGCTAGGCTTTTTTAGGGAAAATTTTGACAATGCTCCCCTAACCACTATTAGGGAGTGCCAGCATTCCCTAGCCTTATTTGGGGGAGAGTTGCAATGCTCTGTGTACCCTTTTGAGGGAGCACTGGGTTGTTTCAGGATATCTTTGACTATTGAGAAAAATCAGTGAAAAATCCCCCTCATCTCTCGAGTTTGTTGGATTCGAATCGGAGGTCAAGGCTGGATCTTAGGGAGGATCCAAAACTAATGGAAAAATATCCTCAACCTATCCCAATAATATCTAAGGTGGTTGGGTCTCTCCAAGCTTATATAAGGAGGCCTTCTCATGGTAAAAGCATATAGAGACATTGTAAAGCATCAAACTTATGATCTCATAAGGGAGATATCATTGAAGCATCATCATTCTGTGTGTGGATTATTTGATCAAGGGTTTGGAAAAAGAGAGCTTGGTGAAGTTGTTGCACCTACATCTATGGTTGTAAGCATTTCACTTTGTTTTCATTAATATAAATCTATGCTTGGCCTGTTTCCTTTAAATTTTGTGAACGTTTCATGAACTTGTTTCTTTTATAGATCCACTATGAAGCTAATCATGGTAGAGTAGGAAGTATGTTTTGTTGTTGTTGCTCATTGTATTGCAGGATCTTCTGAAGAACTTGGAGATCAATATCATCCTGGATTGAGCAAGGACAAATGTCAGTAAAATGTATTTACCCTTCTTCCTTATTCTTCTTTGAATAATGTAGATTCATGAAAAGGAAGGTCAGTGTCCACAATATCACTTTTCTATCTTGGTCATAGGGGTCTAGTATCCAAGAGGAAATCAACTTGTCCGTAGGGGGGTTCTCCTGTAACATATAGTTTCTTTTAAAGGAAGGTATCATTTTCCTAAGATGGACCATACATTATAGAAAGTAATTTGTGATCATAGAATATCTATGATGGAATTTTTTCCTGGATATAACTTGTCACATACCCACTACCATAATCAAATTTTCGTTGATTTCTACAGAATCAGAGCCCCCGAATTACCTACAGAGGCCTAGTGCAAGCTAGCTCTTTCTCTCTCTTTGTTCCCATGTGATCGTGGGTCATGATCACAGGTCAAATAATCGTGGTGCCTCTTTGTATTTTGTGCCTCGGCACTACAGTGATGTCGAATCATTCGACTCTGCAACCGCCGAACCCCAGCAGGGCTGGTAACTGGCCAATAGGGACGAGTCCCTACAAGGTTGGAAAATGGCCATTAGGAATGGCCCTGTCGTGCGGTTGAGTGGAGTACAGGTGGTGAGAGGGGAAACATGACACGGTGGGCAGCGTGACAGGAGACCGGTCCCACTTCAAACGCCACCCGATTCTGGACCCCCCCCACATTAAAGGCATAATGGCAAGGGGGGTCCGGAATTCACCTGAATGTCATTGATCAAGGAGAAATGATCCTGACCCTTCCCAAGTTGCACGCTCGATTCCGCACCCCCCCCACCGCTAAGGTAGAACAACAAGGGGGCTCTGGAATGAAGCCTCAGTCGTAGATCTAGGCGGGTGGACCTTGGTTATCCAAATCTGCTCGCCACTTACCCTAAGGTGCATTCGCGCCCCGGCTTAAAGTTGACGTCTCTTATCCACATCTGACGGTCATTATAGACCCTGAGATCCCCCAAAGGAATCTCGTCCGTTCATCGAGACTTAGACACATGCTAACGTCTCGATATTATAGGTCGAGATTTATCAAGGCGAGAGCCCGACCTCTTGTCAACGGAACTCCTGATTCCCCGATTCCTGATTTCCCGGAACGAGTAATCTCTCGACACGTAGCCTCCTTAAATCGGACGGTTCAAATCTATCCTGGGGTTTCCATAATGGAAAGTCCCGATCTCTCATCACCAAAACTCCTGAGTTCGCGATTCCCGATTTCCCGAAATGAGAAATATCATGACACATGGCCTACTTAAATCGGACGGTCTAGATCTATCCCAGGGTTTCCACAATGGAAAGTCCCAATCTCTCATCACCAGAAATCCCGAGTTCACGATTCCCGATTTTCTGAAATGGGAAATCTCAAGACACGTGGCCTCCTTAAATCAGATGGTCTAGATCTGTCCTGGGGTTTCCACAAGGGAAAGTCTCGATCTCTCATCACCAGACCTCCCGAGTTCTCGACTCCCGATTTCCCGAAATGATTAATCTCTTGATAGGTGGCCTCCGTTATTCAGACGGTCCAGATCTATTTCGGGGATTTTGCCCGTATTCACTAGGGGTTTAACCCTCGGGTATCTCCTAATATATCCAATGGAGGTTAGGTTTTTTTCAGCCAAGATCTGATGGCTCAGACAGGTTCCTAACTTGTGCACTCTCCCACGACTTCCTGGACGTGGAAAAATTCAACGATCCAGATGTTCTCATGGACCTTAGGGATCTACAATCCCGATCTCTTCGCTACCCACAAAGACACATAGAGACCAAGTGGTAAGGATTTTAACACCCTACTTTCTCCTACCAATCTAACGGTCATGTGTGACCGCAGGTTTCCCGACGGGATTTCGTCCGTCGATCAACACCTATTCAGGGTTAAGGTACTTAACTTTCTAGCTTCTTCTTCCGATCTGACGGTCATGAGTGACCATAGATCTCCCGACGGGATCTTTTCCATCGATTCGATACTTATCAGGGATTTCTTAAGGCCTTGCGCCTTCACGTCCTCCTCCCAGGCTCTTGATGGGATTTTCAAGAAGGGTATCTCTATGGGGAGGTTTACCCAGGGTACTATCTAAGGTAGATAAGGGTATCTCTCTCCCAAGAACCAGGCCTGGAGTCTGAATTAGATTAGTTTGCATATAAACAACAATTCAAGAGAGCATAAGCCACACATAGTCTTTCCATATAAACATACAGCTACCAATACTGATCAAGACACCATACAGACATTCTTATAATGAAGTCATTCACGATTTCACAGCTTATGATCATAAATGTCAGCATACATATATTTCAATATTTCAAAGGAAAAACACTTATTAGAAAGTAACACCAAGGGTTATGCAACTGCTGAGAGGGGTACTTGTTTCCACCCAACTGTAGGCTTAGCGACTCCCAGCGGATTTACCACTAGCCACTCCCGAGCTCAGACCACGATGCTATGAGACTGCGTCTCTGTTTACTAGTGACCAGGAGAGAAGGTTACTCTCCTTCCTCTCTGCTATCACCCACTTTGCATATTTCCAGAGTTCTCTTCCTCCCCTCACGTCTTCCCCCGCCAATCGCTTCTCCCCCACACCTTATCCTCTTGCGAGGTTGCGTGTGGCGCAATTTCCCTCGCGTTGGTTAGGCCTGATGGCTCTATGGGTGAGTTGTTCACCTCCCCATCCCTCATTAATTCATGAGGAGCCATCTACCTACCAGCCTGCGAGACATTTAATTCGGGGCCAGCGAGCCGCTTTTGGTTCTCCGGGCCAGTGAAGTCCAAATACGGTATTGATTCTCGGTGTAAGTTAATGCCACCTTTCCAGGTGCCTTCCACCACCATCGTGGTCTTTTTTTTAGCACATCCCCTCTCAGCAGTCCTACAATATAAATTCATAATATTGTTCATATTCATCGACCTTTTCCATAAGGTCCATTCACATCATATATTCACATTTCTGAGTTTGCCACAATTCTTGGCCAGTCCAGTTATTTTTACAAATTGGGGGAAACAGGGTGTTACAATTCCCTCCCCCTTAAAGGAACATCATCCTCGATGTTCTTATCTTTTAACATGAATTGCATGTATAGAAGTAAACAAAATCGAATATGCCTGTCTCATGGCATCCTCCATTTCCCATGTAGCCTCATCTGGGCCAAAATGTCTCCACTGCACCTTTACCTGTGCAATGGTTCGGTTTCGTAGCAGGGTTTCCTTTCTGTCCAATATGCATTGGGGTTCTAGTAGAAATTCTCCCTCCGGTTTCACCTGGATCACAGACCAGTCAATTATATGATTAACATCATGTACATATTTCTTCAATAATGAAACATGGAAAACATTATGTGCTTTTACTGTGGGAGGAAGTGCTAGCCGATAGGCTGCAGGTCCCACTCTATCTAGAACCTCAAAGGGTCCACAATACTGGGGTGCCAACTTGGCACAAGCTCCCATTTTGAGGGAACTCCTTTTGGGCTTAATTTTGAGATATACATGGTCTCCCATTTTGAACTCTCTTGGAGTTCTCTTTTGGTCAGCATAACTTTTCTGTCGGTTCTGAGCGACCTTCAGATTTTGTTTTATCTGAGTCACTTGCTATTCCATTTCTTTCAACATGTCAGGTCCAAAAGAAATCCTATT
>ML794066.1:70760-86050 GCA_009831015.1 Picea engelmannii
AGTGGCAGGGGCATTGGTTAACCCAAATGGCACTACCACAAACTCATAGTGACCATACTGTGTCCGGAAAGCGGTTTTATGGATGTCTTCACCCTTGATTCGGACTTGATGGTATCTTGACCTCAAGTCAATCTTTGAGAAAATAGATGCACCTCCCAACTGATCGAATAGATCATCGATACTGGGCAAGGGGTACTTGTTCTTTATGGTTACTTTATTGAGTTGTCTATAATCTATGCACAGTCTAAGGGTGCCATCCTTTTTTTTCACAAATAAGACTGGTGCTCCCCATGGGGACACGCTGGGTTAAATATAACCCTTATTGATCATTTCTTTCAATTGCAATTTGAGTTCCACTAACTCAGGTGTGCTCATCTTGTAGGGTGTCCTAGACACTGGCACCGCTCCTGGTGCAAGCTCTATTGAGAAGTCAATGTCTCTTCTCAGAGGTAGACCCAGTACCTCTTCCGAAAACACATCTCTGTATTCTCTCAGGATAGGGTGATCATCAGGGCTTGGTTTATCACCTTCGATTGTTTTCAACACCTGTATTGCATATAAGGGACACCCTTTTCGGAAATACTTTCTCATTTGCAGGGCTGATATTTGCCTCACCGAGACCGGTTTTTAGATCCCTTGGAGGGTTATCCTTTTTCCTTCTTTGCTCACACATTCTACGGCTTTATGGTAACAGTCCAGTCTAGCTTTATGGGTGGCTAGCCAGTCCATACCAATCAACAGATCGTATGATCCTAGGGGTAATACGTTAAGGGTTACTTGGGTGGGGAATTCACCCAACATTAATTGGCAGGCTGGTATGACCTCTACTACCCTTCTCTTGGTGCCAGTGGCTAACTGTACCAAGCTTGGCTTGGTTTGTTTTCGTGGCTGTAGCTTACACTTATCAACAACTATAGGGGCTATATAACTCAAATTTGAACCAGGGTCAATCAAAACAGACACTAGATGGTTGAAAATCATACCTTCTATTTCCACCACTGAAGCTTGGTGGTCATCTTGGTTATTATCCAAGGCTACATAAATCTGCGGCACACTCCCTGCCACATCACTGACTGTGGTAGCTTCCTGAATGTTATAAACTTTCTGACTGTTCTGTTGTCGGTGTGGATAGTCTCTCAGGAGATGCTCTTCTCTGCAACCCCAACATTTCAGAGGTTCTCTCTTTGGGTTATCAATCTTCACTGGTATAGGTCTAGAAGTTTTATTTCCGCCCGATGAGGGAAAGTTCTGCTGGAGTACACTCCAGGCTGGAAAGTTCATTCTGGGGTTCTTCTTGTAGTTCTTAAATCCTGAGGATTTGATCCCCTTTTTCTGAAATCTCGAACCGCTCTTCTATTTCCAGTCTCCACGAGACTCAGCCCGATGTCCATATTGTTCATGACAATATGTTTCCTTTTGAATAGTGTCTTCTAAGGTCTTTGGCTTGTCAAATTCAATTTGGTTCCCGTATTCCTTGGGTAGCCCACTGATGAAGCGTTGCACATTCTCCTTCTCTGCTTTGATGTAGGGTACATATCTCAATAAGTCAAGGAATTTGTTGACATATTCCTCTATAGTGAGTTGCCCCAGTTTGAGTTCATAAAACTCTTTAGCCTTCTCGTCGAAATATTTTTTCGACAAATACTTCTTCCGGAAGTACTTCTCAAACTATTTCCAGGATAGGTCCTTCTCACGGACCCCTTTCATATTCTTAAGATCTTCCCACCAGATGGAAGCTTTTCCGTTCAGATTGAAAGTGGCCACTCGGGCCTTCAAATTCTCTGAAAAATCATGGACTCTGAAATATTTCTTCAGTCCAAGTAGCCAGGCCTCAACTTCCTCTCCCTTCTTTATCTCACCGTCGAAGGAGGGAGGTTTGGCCTTTCTGAATTCCTCAAATTTCTGACCTTTGGAAGTCTTTTGCTTCTTCTGTTTTCTTCAAGAATAGGAACTGATCCTGCTGCTAGAAGAGCCTTCTGAATCGCCAGCTTCCTTCTCAGAGGAATCGTCTGGCACTGGTCCTTTACTTTTGGGGTGGACCTTCCTTGACGTGCTCCTCTTAGTATGGCCACTGATATGACCATGTTTCTGCATCTCGGGTTCATGCTGCATTTTTTGTTGTAGGTCGGATAAGATCTGCAGTAAAACTTCATTAATTTCAGTTTTATTTTCTTGTTCTTTCATCATCCTTTCATTGTCGGCCTTGCAGCTTTGCAATTCCACCATGAGACTCCTCACAGTCTCAGCTAGATCTGGAGGGGTTCCTATTGCTCTTCTTTCGTCAGACTCTTCATCTCTATTGCGGGATCCTTCTCCCATCTCTTGGTGAGTCACCATTCTCTGCGTCTGTACATTCCCGCGGCTGATCGTCCGCTTGGGTGAAAAGACAAACGCTGGTTATTAGTCAAGAGTTAGATACATTTTTATAACCTGCACATAAATTCATAACTCTTTCACATGCATACATAGTCGGGTTTTTTTTTTCATTTGGGTCTTAATCCTTATCTATACATCCATCTCAATTGCAAGAGACTCTACCTACTTTAGTAGGTAGCCATCGTAACACTAAAACATGACAACACAGTTCATGTCCCTTGTCTGGCTGGTGCAACTTTATGACACAATTTATTCCACCTCTGTCATTTTCACTCAAATCTTATCAATGATAACGATCAGTGCATCCCTACTCCTAGAAGAGTAGTTATTATTTTAACAGAGGGGTTACAGAAAAAAATTCCCAGATTACAATTTCATTTTGCAATCCTTCTTCTTAAGGAGAAAACGCAGATAACAATATCTTCTTACGTGGCTCATGCCTGAGCCCAAGAAGGACAAGTGTTGTAACCATTCTATGATACCACTTTCTCACATACCCACTACCATAATCAAATTTTCGTTGATTTCTACAGAATCAGAGCCCTCGAATTACCTACGCAGGCCTAACGCAAGCTAGCTCTTTCTCTCTCTCTATTCCCATGTGATCGTGGGTCATGATCACAGGTCAAATAATCATGGTGCCTCTTTGTATTTCATACCTCGATGCTACAGTGATGTCGAATCGTTCGTCTCTGCAACCGCCGAACCCTGACAGGGCTGGTAACTGGCCAATAGGGACGAGTCCCTACAGGGTTGGCAAATGGCCATTAGGAATGACCCTGCCACGCGGTTGAGTGGAGTACAAGTGGTGAGAGGGGAAACACGACACAGTGGGCAGCGTGACAGGAGATGGGTCCCACTTCACACGCCACCCCATTCCGGACCCCCCCCCATTAAAGGCAGAATGGAAAGGGGGGTCCGGAATTCGCCTGAATGCCATTGATCAAGGCGAATTGATCCTGACCATTCCCAAGTTGCACGCTCGATTCCGGACCCCCCCCCACGACTAAAGGAAGAACAAAAAGGGGGCTCCAGAATGAAGCCTCAACCATAGATCTGGGCAGGTGGACCTTGGTCATCCAGATCTGCTCGCCACTTACCCTAAGGTGCATTCGAACCCCGACTTAAAGTTGACTTCTCTTATCCACATATGACGGTCATTATAGACCCTGAGATCCCCCGAAGGAATCTCGTCCATTCATCAGGACTTAGCCACATGCTAACGTCTCGATATTATAGGTTGGGATTTATCAAGGCGAGAGATCGACCTCTTGTCAACGGAACTCCCGATTCCCCGATTCCTGATTTCCCGGAATGGGTAATCTCTCGACACGTAGCCTCCTTAAATCGGACAGTCCAGATCTGTTCCGGGATTTCCACAATGGAAAGTCCCGATCTCTCATCACCAGAACTCCTGAGTTTGTGATTCCCGATTTCATGAAATGGGAAATCTCACGATATGTGGCCTCCTTAAATTAGACGGTCCAGATCTGTCCCGGGGTTTCGACAATGGAAAGTCCCGATCTCTCATCACCAGAACTCCCGAGTTCACGATTCCTGATTTTTCGAAATGGGAAATCTCACGACACGTGGCCTCCTTAAATCGGACGGTCCAGATCTGTCCCGGGGTTTCCACAATGGAAAGTCTCGATCTCTCATCACCAGAACTCCCAAGTTCTCGAATCTCGATTTCCCGAAATGGGTAATCTCTTGACACGTGGCCTCCGTTATTCAGACGGTCCAGATATATTTCGGGGCTTTCGCCCTTATTCACTGGGGGTTTAACCCTCAGGTATCTCCCGACAGATCCAACGGCGGTCGGGTTTTTTTCAGCCGAGATCTGATGGCTCAGACAGGTTCCTAATTTGTACACTCTCCCACGACTTCCTGGACGTGGAAAAATTCAATGGTCTAGATGTTCTCATGGACCTTGGGGATCTACGATCCCGATCTCTTCGCTACCCATGAAGACACAAAGAGACCAAGTGGTAAGGCGTTTAACACCCTACTTTCTCCTACCAATCTAACGGTCATGTGTGACCGCAGATTTCCTGACGGGATTTCGTCCGTCGATCAACACCTATTCAGGGTTAAGGTACTTAAATTTCCATCTTCTTTCTCCGATCTGATGGTTGTGAGTGACCACAGATCTCCCGATAGGATCTTGTCCGTCGATTCGATACTTATCAGGGATTTCTTAAGGCCTTGCGCCTTCACGTCCTCCTCCCAGGCTCTTGATGGGATTTTCAAGAAGGGTATCTCTATGGGGAGGTTTACCCAGGGTACTATCTAAGGTAGATAAGGGTATCTCTCTCCCGAGAACCAGGTGTGGAGTCTGAATTAGATTAGTTTGCATATAAACAACAATTCAAGAGAGCATAAGCCACACGTAGTCTTTCCATATAAACATACAACTACCAGTACTGATCAAGACACCATACAGACGTTCTTATAATGAAGTCATTCATGATTTCACAGCTTATGATCATAAATGTCAGCATACATATATTTCAAGATGTCAAAGGAAAAATACTTATCAGAAAGTAACACCAGGGGTTATGCAACTGCTGAGAGGGGTATTTGTTTCCACCCAACCGTAGGCTCAGCGACTCCCAACGGATTTACCACTAGCCACCCTCGAGCTGAGACCACAATGCTGTGAGACTGCGTCTCTGTTTACCAGTGACCAGGAGTGAAGGTTACTCTCCTTCCTCTCTGCTATCACCCACTCTTCATATCGCCAGAGTTCTCTTCCTCCCCTCGCGTCTGCCCCCTCCAATCGCTTCTCCCCCACACCTTATCCTCTTGCGAGGTTGCGTGTGGCACGATTTCACTCGCGCTGGTCAGGCCTGATGGCTCTACGTATGGGCAGTTCACCTCCACATCCCTCATTAATTCCTGAGGAGCCATCTACCTACCAGCCTACGAGACATTTAATTCGGGGCCAGCGAGCCGCTTTTGGTT
Organism: Picea engelmannii; assembly: GCA_009831015.1. Classification (NCBI taxonomy): domain Eukaryota; kingdom Viridiplantae; phylum Streptophyta; class Pinopsida; order Pinales; family Pinaceae; genus Picea; species Picea engelmannii. The sequence goes on from ML794066.1 coordinate 76,101, forward strand.
CTCCGGGCCAGTGAAGTCCAAATACGGTATTGATTCTTGGTGGAAGTTAACGCCACCTTTCCAGGTGCCTTCCAATGCCATCGTGGTCTCTTTTTCAGCACATCCCCTCTCAGCAGTCCTGTAATATAAATTCATAATATTTTTCATATTCATCGACCTTTTCCACAAGGTCCATTCACATCATATATTCACATTTCTGAGTTTGCCACAGTTCTTGGCCAGTCCAGTTATTTTTACAAACTGGGGGAAATAGGGTTTTACATAACTAAATTTATGTCTGTAAAGATGAAAGATATAAAACAACATTCACAACTCCATGGGGCACTTTCATGTATGATAAAATCCCTTTTGGATTGATGAACACCGGTCACCTTTCAAAGAGAAATGTATATATCCTTCCTAGATGCACAAAATTAATTTATGGTAATATATCTCCATGATATCAAAATTTTCTCCAAGACCGATCAACAATATCAGGATCATTTGAAACAATGCTTTCTCAAATGTAAAAGGTATGGCTTATCTCTGAATCCCAAGCAACCATATTTTTCTATGTCATAAGGTATAATTATCAAACATATAGTAACTAAATATGGTATCAATATTGATATAGAGTGAGTCAAGGGAATACAAACCATTTGTTTCCCAAGGAATTAATAAGAAGATCAATCTTTCATGGGAAAGATTAATTTCTTGAGACACTTCATTCCTATATTTTCTAAGATTGTCAAAGAAATTACAAATATATTAAAAAATGGAAGCAAGGTGAAGTGGACTGAATCTACTAGATCTTCATTTCACCAAATCAAGAAAGCTTTAATTGAATCTCCAATGTTGGTGAGCCCACATTATACTAAATACTTTATTAGTCCCTGCCCTTTGGGCAACATGGACTTATAACATTCGATTTTTCATCGTTGTATTATTATGGCACTGAAACCAAACAATTTAACCAAAGTTTTAATAGTTTCATGTACATTTCCAAGTCGGTTTTTAGGCTAAATTTTTAATTTGGAGGCCTTATTTGGCCTCTTCCCGAGGAACACACTTACACACTCTTACCATATCTTAGCTTAAAATCACTTTCAAGTGCATATTTGATCCCATAATGGATTAACATGGATTAATGCTAACTTTCAAGTTAGCATTAATTCCCAAACATTAAATGTTTACCGTCCCATAGCCCAAACCATATCCCATAGTTGATAACTCATATCATATTTCATATTGCGGTGTCCAAGATTGCATGTTGTCCAATTGCGGTGTCCAATATTGGATGGAAGGTTGTAGTGTCCAAAGACTATGTTAGTGAAATTCTAATTCTAACACCTATACAATAAAATGTTTTATTTTTGAACCTATAATAGCCAATAGCTAACTTAGTTTATTGCGTTCCCCGTTTCTCTTCTTCATGTGGCGTGAACCAAAATTTTCTTTGTCATGATGGTGTTAGAAAATCAAGGCCGTGGAGAAATAAAATAAAACAAATGCGGAAACAAAACACAAAATATACACAATACAATAGAGACATAGATTTACATGGTTCACCCAGTGTGGGCTACATCCACTAGAGAAATTGCCAGGTCCTTCCTTTATTATTATCCAGCAAATGAAGGGATACAACCTACAACAAACCTGTTGTAACTTCCTCTTCTTTCTCTCACAGTCTCCTATCTCATAATAAAATATTCGCCATAATGCATAGCCACAATACATTTCCTTCATAATAGAGGGTTGCCTTCTAGGGAAACAAACCCTAACATAATTTCTACTATTACATTTGCGACCTTATAATGAATGGTCTAGATTTACAATGAAATTACAATATACTTTTATAAGGCAATTTTTCCTTTGGGGGCTTTGCCCCCGAACCCCCACCGGGGTCTTACTTGCCCCTGGACCCCGTAGAGAGGGTAACCCCCCTCTGCACGCACCCGCGTGGAAGAGTGTACATTCTTCTGGGGTGTAAAGTCTTCATGGGGTATAAACACGGCTGAAAAACAAAGACCTTTGAATCTGTAAGGTAATCAGGCTCCACAACCAACAGATGGAACTAGGATTCTTCCTCTTTTCATGATAGAACTCTATGGTAGAACTTGATTCTTCCCCCTGTCATTATAGAACACTCGATCTCATTCGGTTTTTGTTCTATCTCCTTTCTGTTTCTCTTCCTCTCTGTGTCTCTTCATCTTGTGGCATGAACCAAACCAAAGTTTTCTCTGTAACTCGATAGAACTCGATCTCACTCAAGACCCCAATCAGTGGCATCATTTCGATACATCATCCATCATCTTTTTCAGTAGCAACAAGATTCGTCTACCCTTGTACCACTTTCATTGTCACCAAGAAGACCACTTGCACTGTCACAAGACTAGCGAATCCAGGACAAAGTGGGAAGGAGGGTTAGACTTAATTACCGTGATTTCCAGAGGTGTACGTGACAGAACTAAAAAATATCTAGGTAGCATGTGCACATGGAGGAATCCACACATGGATAAGGAGGAGGTGCCAAGCTCTGGTGTCTCGTAGTCATATATTTGGAGGCACTGAGGCACCGATGGTCTTTTTGTGAAGAATTTTTTGCAAGCGTCTGAGCCCTCATTATGACACTGAGCGAACATTGTGAGACCTCCATCATAGTTACCTCACCTATGCCTTTCCATTTTCTCATATATTTCCCCATTTTTGAACCATGGTAAGGAGCCACGGTTGAAACCCATTGTTCTAAGCCCAGTGCATGCCAAGAACAAGCCAAAAAAATAAACGAATTCGCTGGAGGTGCTTATGGTTCTTGGTATGCTACATAATTTTTTTTTTGTTCTTGCTATGCATAGGCACACGGTTTGGATTTTTCATCCTTAAAACGCTTGCCCTCAAATTTCCCCAGAAACCCAAAACACCTGGTGAAAATTTTGAGATTCCTTGAACCCTCACAGACAAAAATTGTCTAAATGCTTTTCAAGACACTGTACCCACAAAATATTTCCCTTTCCTGTTGTTGTTAGACCTGAGGAAAAAAAAAAAATCTCCTTACTGAAAAACCAGAATTGAAGCCAATTTGTTTTTGCACGGTCGAGAAATTTGAACCAAAATTGATGGAAAAGAAATTATGTCTGAGTGTCCGTCGATGTAAATTTGATTACACTGAACAAATATCTTGAATAATTCGAGTACACAATACAATGGAGTCTTCTTGGTGATGGTTATTCCTACATTTTCAAGAAAGTCGGGCGAGTTACAGATAGAGACGGTTGTTAAGCTTCTTTCATGAAATTAAAGAGACAAGTCTCGTCTACTAGGACACGTACTTCCCATGCAAAATCGTGCTATGACAGATGGAGGAAAGAATGGGAACTGTCATATGGACACACATCACTTGAGAAGGCTCTCATCACAAATTTTACACAAAATTAGTTTCAAATATATTTATATTAACTTTGTGCTTCAACCGGTGTATAAAAGATCAATTTTTCTTCAACCAGTGTATACAAGATCAATTGAAATGGAATTGAAATTTTTGAAACATCATGCCAACATTTCATTCAATGTTTGGTCATCCTACCTCCTTTGAGATGCAATGGATCAATATTATTTTATTGTTATTATTGTATGCATAAACAGATAGTCAATCATGGCATTCCCAGTTGACTATCTAATCCTTTCATAGTCTATAGTCCCCTTAGAATGCCCAAATATTATCTTATTGTTATTGTTGTATGTATAAATAGATATTCAATCATGGAATTCTAGATGTGGTGATTAGAAGGATGTTGGAAGTAGTGGAGGAGTTTTTTAGAATGCCATTAGAGGAACAAATTGAATACTACTCTGATGATCCATTCAACAAAACAAGTTTGTCGACCAGCTTCAACATCCACAAAGAACAAATATTCAATTGGAGGGACTACATGAGGCATCATTGTTATCCGTTGGAAGATCATGTTCACACTTGGCCTTCAAAATCTTCTGATTTCATTTAAAAGGAACCAACTCCTTATTAAAACAAATATTGAATAAAATATTTTCGAAGAGATCAAACACCTTTCCTTTTTCCCTTTTTCTTCACCCTCCAATATTTAAACTTCAATTGGATGCACTATGAATTTCAATAATGTTGCTAACATATATTTTTGATAAATAATGTAGAGAAGTGTGCATCCTATATTGCAGAGAGGTAAGGGTAGTTTCTCTGAAGCTGTTGGAGGAAATATCAGAGAGCCTAGGACTGGAAGTTGACTTCCTAAACAAAGCCTTGGGAAAGCATGAGAAACACATGGCTATAAACTATTATCCCAAGTGCCCCAATTCCGAGCTTACATTTAGTTTACCCACCTATTCATATCCCATGGTCCTCACTCTTCTTCTTCAAGATGAGGTGCTCGATTTACAAGTGCTCAATAATGGACAGTGTATTGTTGTCAACCCCATTCCAAATTATTTTGTTATCAACATGGGTGATCAATTATAGTTTCCATCAATCTACTTTCATTCTAATTAATTTCCTCTTCTGATTTAACTTTTCATCAATTACAGGTTCCATCCTCTACTTGAATTCTAATTTTTCCCATGGTGTGTGACTTCAAAACAATTGATGTTGGAATGCAGGTTCTGAGAAATGGAATATACATGAGTGTGTTGCATCGTTCTATTGTGAACTCTTCAAGAGCATGCATTTCAATTCTGACATTTTACTGTCCTTCTCCTGATGCAGTTATCACTCCTGCAATGCCATTGACTGACGCAAAGCATCCTCCAACTTTTAGATGCTTCAAATACGAGTAATATTACCAAGATTTTTGGAATAGAGAGATGCAAGAAACTACATGCTTTCATTCGTTCTCAGATCATCATGAAAATCACCTAGCATAGCTTCAGAGTCTAGTCAAACGATACTAGATTCCTTCCTTTTCTTGGCAGGGACTTGTTGCTACGCAACCCTTCTTGTTATTTTTCCTTTCTCCTAGGAACACACTATCACAACTATTTTATTGTAGAAAAATCAAGAAGGGAATGAAAAACCCATATCTTTCTTCAGAAGAGATATTCGAGATGCAGAGATGAAGTATAATATTATGGAAAAGAAACAATTTCTCTGGTAAAATCCTTAAAATACTTTCGAATTTATATTTTACATTCAAATATCATTGCTTTTGTAACTTGTTCAATTGTTAAATATGTTTTAGCACAACATGAAAGTGAAGGAAGGAGAGGGAAATGAATTTCCAAGATCCAAGACTATGACTTGGACATGATTCCATCCAAACTAATTAAAGGTCAAGGGGCAGCAAAGTTGATGGAAGATTCAAATTATAAATCATTAGGAATAAACCAAATATTTGATGTGTGTTTGACTGTAGTGTCTAAGGTTCAAATCTAGGATAAACAGTCCGAGACATTGTTACATGAGCCTAGACATTAAGAAATTGACAATTTCTTTGTCACTTCTTCTTTCTATGGAGACATTGTTTACTACTTACAAAAATTGAAGTACCCTGATCATTTAGGAAAGTCACATTCCTGCTCTCTCAAGTTAAAGGAAACAAAATATTGTATTATTGGGGTAGTATTATATTTGAAAGACTCTATTGGAGTTTTGATTGAATGTATCTTGGAGGATGAAATTGATAATATAATAAAAAAAATCACCGAGGGATGTGTGGTGGAAATCACTCATGGAAGGCTACTACTCATAAGATTCTACAAAGTGATTTTTGTTGGCCTATTTTGTTTGCTCGGGTTAATTTTTTTTTTTTGAGAATTCCTATAATGTCATTTGTTTGCTGGAAAGTGGATATTAGAACCCATTCATCTTAATATGATGCGGGGAAAATCCCCATTTCAAAAATGGGGGTTAGAATTTGTTGGTGAAATACACCCACCCTATAGTGGTCAACAACGATGAATATTGACCACAATTGATTACTTTACCAAATGGGTGGAGGCAATACCAGTATGTCGAGATACTGACAAGGTGGTAATAAAGTTCTTGGAAGAATACATCTTTGCAAGATTTGGTTGTCCCAAAAAAATAGTTATTGATAATGCTAAAGCCTTCTCATCATCGACTATGGTTAACTTATACTTAGATAATCATGTAATCGTGGGACATTCAACAACATATTATCACCAAGTTAATATTCTTGCTTAAGAAATTAATAATAATTTAATCAAGATCATAAAAAAAAAATGGGAACAAAAACAGGAATTGGGATTTGTAGCTCAAATATTCCTTATGGGAAAATAGAATTAGTACAAAGATATTAATAGGGACTTCTCCATTTCAAATTCTATATGGAATTGATGTTGTTCTTCCAATACATCATGGGGATTCAACTATGAAGATACTGCAATTTATCAGAGAAGAACCTAATGAAATGCAAAGGAGGATAAACCAACTCATTCTTTTGCAAGAAGCTTGTGATCAAATCAACAAAAATTGAAGGATTATCAATATAGAATGAAAATATTATTTGATAAATGGGCCAAATATCGTACCTTATTTCCTAAAAAACTAGTCCTAAAATGGGATAGAAGAAGGAAGGTGTGAGGTAAGCATGGTAAATTTGATAATTTATGGATTGGACCATTTATTATAGATGTTGTTGTTGGACATAGTTATTTGTCATTGAAGGATATTCAAGGTGAAAATATCGGAGGCCCAATAAATGGGAAATACATAAAACATTTCTTAGTTTACTAAGATTCAGGTATGTTTTTAACCGTAAATATTAGATATTATTTTCTTTAAAAAGTTTTCAGCTTTTAGTTTATAAAAACTAGATATATTATGCAAAAATAAGTGCTTTATATATAAATAAAAAAAAAAAAAAAAAACGTGTATATTTTGTTCATAACAAATAATTAAGATAATCCGTGCAGATGAAAGGATATAAACACAACTATCACCAATTTTTGCATACTTAGATTCCATTTGGTTTTAAGTGTTGTCGCTTTCTTTAATATTCTGAAGATACTATATTAACTCTTTTAATCATACTATAATATGAATTATATTAATTCAGATTTTATATAGAGAAAGGAATTCCAATTTTATAACCTTATAAATATCAAGATGATTCCAGTCATTGATACATTTGAAATCCTAAGTGATAAAGAATTAACACTATCTCTTTAGTAGAACTATTGGTTTGAGGAATCAAAACTTACTATGGGACTAAAACACATAGAGACTGCATTATTTACCTAAGTATAATTTATTTGTAATTGGAAACATGCATCATCCCTTTGTATTTTATTCCTTGATAATATCTCTATATACAAAGTATTATAAAAGAAGAACGAAGAAACAAATTTATCATTTCAGAGATAAGATTTCAGTAAATTTGACCAGGGAAATGCAGATATATCTGCCAGGGGTATGGACACTCACTGATAGTAAATAAAGTTATGTGATGTAGGAGTAAATCCATCGAGGCTATTGCAACATCCCCGCTATAATACTTAGTTTAATTAATGAATAATGTACACATGATATGTGGTTGTGGGCCAAACAATGTAATTTTATGTAAGCATTGTATATATGATTTTAATAAATAAAATAAGATGTCAACAACAAAGGGGACATGATCATAGATGGGGGATAAGTAATCCACAAGGGAGGAGGGGTCTAGAAAAAGGGGGGGGGTGTTCCACAAGTTTAATTCCCAAATCATTTTCCCTATTTTTAATGCTTTGAGTGAACCTTCTGATTTTTCTTGAGCATGGAACAACCCAATCACCGAATATCTGTAGGAGGGTGGGTGTGAAAGATCACATCCCAGAGTTATTGAATATATAAGATGAAGTAAAACTAGCTTGCGGATGAGTGAATGCCAAGCAAATATGAAAATAGAGGAAATTTATATTTGGGGAGGGTAGCATTTTTTGGTTGTACACGCTTTTGCATGAGAGTAAGAATATGACAGGAAGAAGTGCACTGCAGCTAGAGAAATGATGGAGGGTGAATTTTGGAGTGTCTTTTATAGTTGAATTTTGAAGAAGAAAGTTTTCAAGTTTGCAGAAGAACCAGGTTGTCAGGCCTAAAGAGTCAACCCTTGAGGGAGTTTCATTGTAACAACAAGTTATTATTGTTGTTTCCTGGTAGTTTTCATAGCAGTGAGTTCCATTGAGTTCCCAGTTGTAATATTCCTAGTTACCTACACCAGAGAAACCCTAATAAATGAATGGGACACAAAAAGGATTGAGAGAAGTGAATGGGTATATTCCTTGTGTTGGGCAGGTCGAGATGAAGAGAGTTGGTGGAAAATTGGGATAGTTGTAGGAAATGCCAACGCGTTGTGGAATTTTATGAGATGTGGGTGGAAAGTGAGAGACACCCCTATTTTGTGGATTCTTATCCCCAACTCAAGGGGGGGACTTGCTGTTGATATCTATAACATAAGGTCTATGGTTGGGTGGAACACTTTTCCCAAGAAACTGGTTGCATAATTATTTTTAAAAGAGAAGTGTTTTTATCTATTTTTCGAGTTATATTATGAGTTTAATTTACTATGAATTAGATTTGTGAATGTCACTAAATTATATGTTGTTGTAATGAGTTAATTAGTTGCATTCATATTGATTTCGCTATGTTTTAGCTACATTTAATTTAATGATATCAGAATGGTTAAATATGTGTGTATTCCTATAGTTAGTAAGCTATAGGATTAGTTAGAAGATTTTTTTTATTTTAATGTTTTTTTTCCACATGTAATGGACCTTAGTGAGGTTGGGTTACGTTACATATTAGTATCAAAGCTCAGTTTTATAACACTCAGGCTCTATGGGATAGAGAAGTTGCACAAAAGTAGAGCTGCAGGCCAATGACAACAATTGTTTGACAAAATGTCATTGCCATATTTCGAGTTTTGTATTTTTCAAAGTCGGTCACAAAGGGTCATGATTGATTTGAGTAGAGAAACATAGAGTGTTGGGAGAAATTGGGAGGCAAATATCACTCAGGGTTGTTGGATTTGCATCAGATAGTGTTTTTCTGTAAATAAGAAGAACAAGCAACCCCGTGGAGAACCTTGTATCCGAAAATATGGAAAAACTATGGAAATGAACTTGTTTCAAAAGATGGATCCAGATAGGAAACCTAGACTCAACACACTACTACATTGGGCCCATTTTCTGACAATTTTCAGATGCAGTTTTTCACCATAATGTCTCAAGTATGATAAAGGTTACAACTCATTTTTCTTCATGTCACATCAATTTCAAGTATGACGATACCATTTTTGTCTCAAGACAGATGAAAATGTCCATCATACCATTGACCATTGTGCATCTAAAAACTAGCTTGTTCTAGCCGCTAGTGCATCATAAGAGTGACTAACCTATGAAAAAAGTGCTTCGCAATCAACCAATGTCCACAACCATTGTTTTTGTAGGTTCATCATATGATTGACCAATGTATGTCTCTAGTTCATCGTACCATCGACCACAGTTCATCCCAAATCCAACACATTTTCATCACCAATGCATCATAAGACCAACTAACCTATGGATAATGTGGATCACAATCGACCAATTTCCACAACCATTGTCATCGCACATGCATCATAAGAGCGACCAAGTTGCATCGTATGATAGAACAATGTTTTTTCTAAGATCATGTATAGTTCGTCGAACCATCAATAATCAACCGATGAACCTGTTGTGTTTTCAATGGTGGTTGGTCAAATGGCTAATGTTCCTTTAGTCGAATAATTGACAAACATTTTTGTCGATGGCTCGACGAATGGTTTATTAATTTAAAAAAAAAAAAAAATTTAACCTTTGTTGTGGATGTAGGTTAATGTTAAGGTCCTAACCCGCACATAGGTAGATCAAAGTATTCGGATGTAATAAAGGTCAATATTAATAACACCTTTCAATAAAATAGAATAAGGCGGATGTAAGAAGACCTAATAGAAGCTTCCGCTTCTAGAAGGATCTTCCTCTAGATG
>ML794066.1:97796-116672 GCA_009831015.1 Picea engelmannii
ATATATATATATATATATATATATATATATATATATATATATTAACCTTTGTTGTGGATGTTTTTTCTCTTCTAGATTCCATTAGAATAATGCTTCGGCACAATAAATATGGCCGCAACATCTCATATTAGATGCAACACCTCATGTTGTTGCAACTCCAGATGTTGCAAATGTGAGTGCTATGGAAATCTATTTCGATGTGGTTTCGCTTAAAAACATGATGACACCATCAAAAAAGAGATCGTGGAATGGGGCAATAGGTTACCAATATGGCTATTGAGAATGTGATGTTAGCCACCGATACAATGAATCAACTCACAACAACAATCCCAGGCCACATCCTTAGGACATACAACACATGAGGTAAGCGGTGAAAAGGTATGTACTCCTCCTTAATCTTCATATATCATTTAAATTATTTTACTTGAGGTGACAGGCCTGACCAATTTACCCATTTGTAAACATCATTAGCCCATAACTTACAATTATTACACAACACGTGGCAGTAAATATCCAACTTTTCTTACCACTAGTTCTATTAAACACCACATGTTTTTGCCATCACACCATCATCACAATCATAGCTCACAATGATTTCGCCTCAACGACCGTCACCCTCTCCGACTTACTATTTTTGAAAAGGTGGTGGAATAGGATTACTTACCATTTTCCCACACCAAGTGTTGCAAGACCTCTGCAACCAAGTCAGTATGATCGATGAACAAGGGTAGTCAAATTCTACCAAAGAGCAACGATGGGAGACTCTCTCATTCACCATGAACCAGACACAAGGTTGGTTAAAGATGATGAAGAATTCTGGAGGGTCTTCCAGAAGGCAGGGTGGGTGATATATATCAACATACTCCAAGGTCGATACAACAAACAAATCACCCTAGAATTCATTATAAGTTTGAAAGAGGAGAAGGAGCAGGTCCTTGGAGTTTCAATCATAGTGAATGAAAAAGTAGTTGTTGTTGTGACAGGGATACCACAAGAAGGAGAACGATGGTTCTCTCGGAATATGGCATTACCTCGTATAAAAGATGAGTTCTTGAAAGAATGAGAGGAGCTAAGGAAGAAAGGCAACTATTTCGATAGGAATTCCTTGAGTACTCTAAGTTTAATTCTAGACTATCATGTGAAGAATTAATTCACCTATGATGGATGCCATGGCATCATATTTGGGTATCACCTGAAGCTACTCCATCACACCAGACATCATAGGTTGATAAATATTCCTTTATTTCTATCGAAGAGCCTACAAAACAGTCCCAAAGTGTCGAAAAATCCCAATGGAAATGAGAGGGCCTCACCCACCATGGTATTAAAAATATTGTAGTGATGCATGCATTCCATCAGGATGTTCATGCATTGTAAATCCTAACAAAACCTCCTCCACATATTATGGAAGTACCAATGGATTTGGAAAAACAAACATCTGCATAGGACTTGTGGGCAACAAGTTCCACACATCCTTCAAAGGAATGAATTTGAGGAACCCCCTTCAAAGAGAAGGAAAGTAGGACACCCAGAAATAGAAAGGACTAACCCTCAAAGAAGAGGAATGTGATAGTAGGAGCAGTTTTTATTGAGAAAAATATGACATTGTCCTCATCCAAATTGGTCATTCCTGCTAAAATAGAAGAACTAGACAAAAGGGTCAATTCAACAACACAATAATAAGATACCCTTGTTGTCACACAAGAACCAGTAGGGGAAGTTGGAATAATGGAGGAATTAGGTACAATGGAGAGATAACCCCATTTTTTCACACAAGAACCAGCAGGGGAGGAAGATTCAATTGAAGGAATGGATTTACTTGAAGAACATGTGGGTAAATATGCATTCCCTAAAGCATAAAATAATGACATAGATTTTGCTACAATTTAGGGCTACGAATGTATGTTTCTACAAAAAAGCGTGAGGGACAAAATCATGTGGTAGAATTGAGAAATAATGATCCCAAGAACAAGAAACCAAGGCATATTATAGGTAAACCTCATTTACCTCTGTACTCTAAGAAAATTTCAAACTAGGAGAAATTAAATAGAGGATTAAAAAGAAAATAAAATATATGAGAGAAAGAATAAAAGGGGGAGAAACAAGTTTAGACTGCCTAGCTCAAGTGTCTAGGATTAGCCACTAGGACAGTGAAACCTACACATGAAGAATTATCTGATAAACCAGTGGAATTCATGGACAATGAAACCCCAAGCTAAGGAAGCCATGACCAGGGAACAAGAAACAAAAAAAGAGGAAGTGGTTCCCCCTGGAATACTAGAGGATGGGATGTCTATGCTAGTGGTAGCATGTTGAGGAAACATTTCCCCTACAAAAAGTTAAAATTTCTCTTGGATCAAGACCCTTTTGATCTAAGACAGAGAGAAACAAATGTTTTATTACTTTCCCTCTAGATCTACTCTCTATGCCAACAATCAAAGTGAGAAGAGAAGGATATAATACTTGCTTCTTTTCCATCAGTTGTCCTCCTTGTTCCATCCCTTGATCTTGATGTCCAAGATCCAATAGAAGTATTTTAAATAACATAACAATACCTTCTTATTCTAAAATATATTTTCAAGTAGAATATATCTATCTATGATGATTATACCACAATAGACATGCATATAGTGGACACATAGGCATGAAGGGAATAGGACAAGTTACATATTAATGCAAAGCAATCAATAATGAAGCACTTACAATCCCAATGTTGATATTACAACAACTCCTCCAAGATCTCCTTTCCATCCCCTTGAATGTCGCAAAATCATAAGTATGATTCTCTAAGTTCCCTCTCTTTCACTCAAGAATGGCCTCCATTATATAGGATTTTATGCATCACAACCATATGATAGTTTTGAGGAGAGGATATGGTCAAATGAGGATTTAGGTGAACCAACAATATTAACCTTGACTTGAATAGGAGGTAGCTTGAACCAATCCATTAACCAACTAAAATATCTTGGAAACAATGATCTAGATTTATAAATGGAATGAATATAGATGTATATAAAAGAAATACATAGAGATACATTAAAACTTAACTTCTATTAATAAAGGGAATATGTTGAAACTGTAAAAATGTAGACTGAAACAAACTTGTAGGAATGGTGACAGCTTATCTAAGAGAAGAGATGTGAAGGCTATGTTCATTCACAATAAAATGGTTACAATGAGGATTGAAAGGCCTTTTTAACATAAATCATAAATGAGAAAACCCTATAAATCCAAAATCCTAACCCTAGAAGATGAAGTGCCAAAAGTCTTGTGGGCCCCGATGGGGTAAGTTGGTACCTCAACTTCCCGGGGTCATAAATTTTGCATACGATATTCATTTTAGGAACACTATATCTCATTGGAAAGATCTGTTTGAGGAATACACATTTTTCCATCACCTTTGGCTAAACCCTAGAATTTGATTGTGTCACACCCCAAAAAATGTTGTTTAGGGCCTCAAAACGGCCCCAGAAGTTTAGGACCCAAAAAAATAGAAAAAAACTACCAAAATGTAAATTGTTCTTTGAGCTTGTGGAATTGGTGGGTGGCCACTGATATCCACCAAGATCAGTCCTCCCCCCTTAGGATTTAATGGTCTCCATTCCGTTGAGTTCCACCATGAGATGGAGAAACTTATGTTGAACTTGGTCTCGGGTGAGCTACTTGCCTTGGTGCGGGAGCTTCCCTTCTTTGACAACCGAATAAATTTGGATCCTCTGTTGTCGAGTTCCGTTAATATGAGTGTCCATGATCTGATCAATGGATACCTTTTCCATGCAGTTAGGTTTGAGCTTTGTTGGTGTCAACTACTCTACGATCATTTATGTGTCCAATAATAGTGGGAAGTATGGCCGAAGGAGGTCCACATTGAATATGAGGTGCACGACAAGGAAGGGGGGAATACTTATCTCAAAATAATTTTCAGTCGTAGCCTTGGTGATGGTGTAAGGTCCATAGCGAAGTGGGCGAAGCTTGTGATGGGGTCCTATAAGTCACTCTTTCTGCAAATGCAACTAGACCTTCTCTCCCACATGAAACTTGTGCAACACTCGATGTTTATCATTGAATTGTTTGTACTTAGCATTGGATTTTTGTAAAATATCATGGACCTGTTTCTAGATGTGATGAATTCATTCAATAAACTTGGTGGATTTTTCAGCCTCATATTGAGCATGGTATGATTATGCTTGTGTGAATGAAAGGGGTAATGCGACATCAATGAGACCCAATGGTTGAAATCTCAAGCCAACCCAAAAGGGACTATGGTCAGCCGAGATATGAAGGGATTTGTTGTAGCTATGTTGAACATAGGGGAGACTCTCATCCCATGTGCACGGATGTTTGGAGTTGTACATGCTCAAGATATGCAGGATCATTCTATTGATGACATGTATTTGACCATCAGTTTAGGGATGGAAGGTGATGGATTTGGTGAGATTGGTGTCCAACAATGACCAAAGGCTGGACCCAAATTTTTTGAGGAACATGTTGTCCTGATATGATACGATTTTTTGTGGCATACCGAAGTGTACCCACACTTGTTTGAAGAAGATCTTGGTAGTTTCCTCCACCGTGATATTCTTCTTGTAGGTTTTGAGGATGGCCATTTTAGAAAACCGATCAACCACCACAAAAACACAGTCATTTATTTGCTTGGTTGAATGAAATCCCAACCTGTAGTCCATAGAGATGGATTCCCATGGTCTATCGGGAGTAGGAAGAGGGGTTTATAGGCCTTGCTTCTTAGTGGATGGTTTGGAAATGGTGTAGGTAGTGCAAGACCTAATACACTTGTTGACGTTCTGTCAAAGTTTCGACCAGTATAAATTATTTTGTAGTACTTTCATAGCATTTTCCATTCCAAAATGTCCTACCATTCGACTGTAGTGAGCTTCCCAAATCATCTTTGTATGCTCACTTGGAAGGAACATAGAGGTGGCCCAGATGGCATAACAGTCTTTCCTGATTATGAAAGTCAATGATAGTCACACTTGTGCTTAGCATCTGGTAAGTGGTAGTGAATTCAGAATTGTTCTTGTATATTTGGGGCCACTCTAATGCCTCATCGCCATAAGAGTTGAGCGTCTTAAGGCTGCAATTGGAGGTCAACCGAGGCAATCAGTGAAACGATTGGTGCTCCTTGTCTTATATTTGATGTTCAGATGGAACTGATGAAAGTATGTGGACCAATTTTGATGGTGTTAATTATATAATTTACTGGGTGTCTGGATGAACTACATAGGATTTTGATCAATGTTGATGACTGTCTCCTTGTCGAGAATGCAATGCTTCTATTATCGGTAGGATTTTACGATGGAATAAATTTCGTTGTCATAGGTGAGGTACTTACAGATGACATATGATAATGTCTCACTATGATATGCCACTGGATGATTGTGTTGAGTGAGGACTACACCCACAACATAGTCTGAAGAATTGATCTCAATATCAAAATGTTGTTGCAGATCGGGTAAGGAGATTACTCGAGCTGAGAAGAAGCGATGTTTCAAATCATCAAATGCTTATTGTTGTGACTTTCCCCACATGAACTTTTCCTTTCCACCGCCCTTGGTCACTTGGATGAGGGCCCATGTAATATGGGATAATCCCAACATGAGCCTACAATAAAAGTTGGAAAGTCCTAAGAAAATTTGAATCTCAGGTAGTGTGGTCAGGACTGGTCAATCAGGATTGACTTGGATATTTACAGGATCTACATGCACACCATGATCATCAAAAATGTATCCTAGGTATTGGATCCTATCAATGCCAAAGGACATTTTTCCAAGTTAGCATATAGCTTGCATTTTCATAGAGTCTGAAGGACTTGTTGAATATGTTGCAAGTGTTCTTCCAAATTATTGTTGAAGATGAGGATGTCATCCAGATATACTACCACAAAATAATTGGTGAAGGGATGCAATATATCATCCATAAATATCATGAAATTTGTTGGAGCATTTGTCAAACCAAAGGGCATGACTAGCCATTAAAAAAACCTTTCTTTGGACTTGGAAGCAGTCTTCCATAGTATTTTTTCTATTGGGACCTGGTGGTAGTCATACTTCAGGTCAATATTGCTAAAAAACCTGGCTCCCTTGAGTTGGTCAAGAAGGTCATCAATTAGAGGAATTGGGTACCGGTTCCTGACTCTGATCTTGTTTAGGGCCTTATAATCATTTTAGAGTCGCCAAATCCCATACTTATTCTATATAAGTACAATTGGGATCCCATAGGGTGATGATATATGTTGTAAGTTCCCCTTTTGAAGTAGCTCTTGGATCTATCACTCAATTTCCTCATTTTCCATCAAAGAGAAAAAATAGACTATCCAATTGGGAAGATGTGCACCAGGGGTTAGATCAATTGAATGCTTGACCTGAAAGTGTCACAATACCCTGGTGGGTGAAGAGAAGATGTCTTTGTATTCTTCCATGATATTTTCCACTTACTTCTTCTAGGTGGAGAGGCCCTATGCATATGCCATGGATGTGGATGCGACCTTATTTTCACTTTGCGAGAAAATAATGAAGAAGAAAAATTTCCTGGTATGGGAAATGACCTTTCTGCATTGTCTAGCAGAGATAAAATAAATAATGGTGGGTGGAGCTACCTATGGTATCCTTTACAATTGTCTACCCAAATTAATAATTACATTGTGTGGTATAGACTCATATACATCATGTCATTTCCACAAATATGGTTGGCCCAAAATAACATCACAAACTTCAAGAGGGGAAATATCGCACAATACCTCATCCTTGAAGGGCTTGATATTGTATGGAAGACAACACTATTGGCTGAGGCAGAGGTCTCTTCCTTGGTGAAGCCACCCGATGGTGTAGGGATGTGGGTGTTCTTTCATTGGTAGGTTCAACCGCTTGACGACCTCTGTTGATATCAGGTTCTTTTGACTTCTGCTATGGATAATGAAATGCAGTGGAGCACCCTTCACACACATCTGCAAGTGAAAAGGCATTCACCTTCTTCTGGTTCACTTTGTTGGAACTTGTTGGTAGCGACAGTGGCACTGGGTTCTACATCAACAATCCACCTCCATTTTTCTAGATCTAATTTAGATTCAGAACATACCTCTAAATCTAACGCTTTCAACTTGGATACCAATGACTGCTTCAAGTGACATTGATTGGTGTTATGTCAAGGGATTTTATGGAATTTACACCACTTCCCAGTTTCTTTCTTCATCTTCTCACTACCCTTCATTGTTTACATCTTTGACTAGTTGTCCTGAGGGGGTACATCCTTGCTCTATCATTTTTTTTGTGGGTTGGGGCTACCTTTTCCCTGCTTCTACTATGAGGAATTTGTAGATCCTAATTATCGTTTCTTTTGTTTAAATTTCTACTTGATTTTTACAACATATCTATATGCCATTCCCAGTGATGAGTTGTTCAAAAAATCCATTTCCATTTGGATGTATATATGGAGGAAACAATGGTACTTCAGCACCAGATTTCATTTCGATTCCTTGGTACCCAGCTTGGTGTGCAAGGTATGGAATATATTTGTGAAATGTGGTACCAATGATAATTTTAAGGATGGAAATTTATAATAAAGTGTAGAAACCTCATCTAATATTACTAGTCCTTAATATGAAAAATGTAAAATGTTTGGTGAAACTTTTGTAAAAATATTCAAAATTTTAAGGATTTTATACCGTTTCTATAAAATTTTGGTGATTTTTAACGTAAAATAATCTTATTTTATACAATTTGTGAGAATCATTTTTAGAAAAAATGGAAATTGGTCAATATTTTTTGGGGAAAAACCATGGAAAATTAGCTCATTTGCGAAATTTAGCCCCTAAAATCATCTATGTGTGGTACTCTTTGGTCCCTTTCATGTCATAGTGTTGTCTATCTAGCATACTAGTCATTGTAGCTTCCAAAAGGGTAGTATTGTTCCTTAATAGAATCCTTGAAAGAATCCCAAGTGAAGGTGACCACAAATATTGTAGATTCCTTAGTGGCCCTTTCTCACAGTAAGTTTCCCACCAATCCTTGACATGGGGGACAACCTTAAGGAGTGTAAATGTAATTTTTTCTCTATCAGAAAAGTTATGGAAATAGAAATACTCTTCTACCAGATTCAACCATTTATATACAACATTATCATCTATATGGCCTTCAAATAAGAAGATATCAAAATTGAATTGTACCTTGAAGGGGGCAACATAGTTTCTTTATGAAGATGCTTTTCCTGTTGGAAACAATCGAAGGATCTGTGCAAAGTTATCCATCATATCATTCATTTTTTGCGCAAGGGATTCCTCAAGAAATAGTTTAAAAGGATATCCTACTCCATCATCTCTCTTTTATTCCTCCATGGGATACCATTGTGATCGACGGGGAAGGTATTGGAAGGGATCAACCACTTCGAGTCACAACTCCTTGTACCTTGACCTTGTTGGGGACATGCACACAGAAACAAATAAAGAGTAGAACGCTCTAATGCCACTAATATGGATTTATAAATGAAAAAAATGGAATACAGATGTATAACAAATAAATACATACAGATAAATTAAAACTTGACTTCTATTAATAAAAATAATATGTTGAAACAGTAAAAATGCAGACCGAAACAAACTTGTTGGAATGGTGGTAACTTATCTCTGAGAAGAGATGGGATGATTACCCTCATTCACAAGAAGATGGTTACAATGAGGCTCCAAAGGAATTTTTAACATAAATAATAAATGAGAAAACCACAAACATCCAAAAACCTAACCCTAGGAGATGAAGCGCCAAAATTCATGTTGGCCTTGATGGGGTAAGTTGGTACATCAACTTCCTAGGGTCGTAACCTTTTCATACGATCTTCATTTTAGGCACAAGATAGCTCGTTGGAATGAAATATATGAGGAATACACATTTTTCCATCACACCATGGATAAATATTATAGTGTGATTGTCTTGCACCCAAAAAACATTGTTTAGGGCCTCAAAATGGCCCCGTAAGTTTAGGACTCGAAAAACTAGAAACAAACTGCCAAAATGAAAATTGTTCTTTAAGCCAGTGGAATAGGTGGGTGGCCACCTATATCAATAGGGATCAAAAACCTCACAAAACAAGGCATGATGGTTGCAACTACTTCATTTCCCCCTGATAAATGAGCACAGGGAGAGACTATCCCTCCCTCTAAGTTTCTTGAGGAGCAATGATCATTGTTTATCCCTCTTTGTATATGGGTAGGTAGGAGATGAGGCTCAAACAAGGAAAAAATCTCAAAGAAAAAGGTAGTATTTTGACGTCCAAATGATAGGTTTCTTATTCAACATGTCTAGGAATTATAACATACACTTTCTCATGGTGATGAAATTGTGACACTTAAGTGAGACACTTAAATTTGACACTTAGGTACAACATTTGGTAGTGGGACACTTAGGTGTATAAAATTTACGACACTTATGAGACTTAAGGTCCACTTTTGTTAGTGTGAAACTTAGTTGCAACACTTAGGTATGTTTTGGTTGTTGTGGAAAATTTTCCCTTGCAAATAGGTGAAACTCCCAATGGATGGAAGGCAAAGAGAAACAAATAGTTTACTACTTTCCCTCTAGATCTACTCTCTATGCCAAAAATCAGAGTGACAAGAGAAGGATATAAGAATTAACTCTTTTCCATTGGTTTTCCTCACTGGTGTAGACCTTGATCTTGATGTCCAAGATCCAAGAGAAGTCCTATAAAGAACATAGAAATTCCTTCTTCTTCTACACTATATTGTCAATTAGAATAAATCTATATATGATGATTTAGACAAAAATAGACATGAATATAGTGAACACATATGAATGAAGGGAATAGGCCAATTTATATAATAATGGAAAACAATCAATGGTGAATCACTTACAATCCCAATGTTTATGTTGCAAAATCTCCTCCAAGCTCTCCTTTCTAGCCCCTTGAATGTCAGAAAATCATAAGTATGATTCTCTAAATTCTCTCTCTTTCACTCAAGAATGGCCTCCATTATACAGGATTTTAGACATCACAACCATAAGATAGTTTTGACGAGAATAAGTGGTCAAACGAGGATTTGGATGAACCAACAAGATTGACCTTTCCTTAAATAGGAGGTAGCTCGAACCAATCCCTTAATCAATTGAAATATCCTAGAAGCAACCTCATAAAATAAGGCATGATGGTTGAAACTAATTCATATCCCCCTCATAAATGAGCATGGGGAGAGAATATCACTCCCTCTAAGTGGCTTGGGGAGAGATTATCAAGGTTTATCCCTCCTTGTATATGGGAAGTGGGCTGATGAAGCTCAAACAAGGCCAAAATATGAAGGAAAATGTAGTATTTCGAACTCTAATTGATAGTTTTATTCTTCAACATGTCTATGGATTATGACATACACTTTTTCATGGTGACAAAATTTCGACACTTAAGTTATACTCTTAGGTGAGGCATTTGGTAGTGTGACACTTAGGTGTATAAAATTTGCGACACTTATGACACTTAAGTGCGACACTTAGGTGTGTCACAAATGATGTTACACACCAAAATGACACATTGAAGTACCTCACCCTAAGTCTCACAAGTGTCATGAAAGTGTCACATACACTTACAACATGAAATAACATTTGTCACAATCTCTAGTCAATGTAGAGGAGAAATATATTATATGAAGGTCAAAATACTATGTGCACATGAATGATTTATTAATATTCATAAAAAGGAAATTAATTTAGTGTGAGAATCCAACTCATGTTTGGTTTCCTATTTTCAAGGAAAGGTTGAGAATCTCATGGATGGTTGAGATATTTTTTCAAACCAAAATCCTAATTTGGTGGATCTTGAGAGATATTTCCTCCTTAAAATCCTTGAGAGATATTTTCTCCCTAAAATCCTTGAGAGAATTCTTCTCCCTAAAAATGTTGGATATCCCTTTTTAGTGGATCTAATGAGTGATATTCTCCATGGTGGTTAAGACTCCAGGTCCTATATAATGAGGGATTTCCATGGAGAAATGAGGAATCTTTTGGATATCAAAATTATGATCTTGGGAGCATCGTGAAAGGGCTAGACGAGGAGGACTTGGAGAAGTTGTTGTAACATCATCCATGATTGTAAGTATCTCTTTTAATTTCTCACCAATATACTTGGCCTATTCCCTTCAAGCTTGTGTATTCTTGCATGTGCTTTTCGATCTTGGTAGATGAATTTATTTAATCTAATATCATAGAGTAGGATTTCTTTGTCTCTCTTTATTTTCCATTTTATTACATGTATAGAGTTGTGCTGAAGAGTTTGGAGATAAAGATCGGATTGGGAGAAGTGAGGATGATCTATGGAATAAGGTGCATCGCACTTTCTTCCATGTCTTTCTCTTTATGATTAGTTAAACTGAATTCAAAGGGATGTTAGTGTCCATTTGTGTTTTTCTGTCTTGGTATTAGGGGTCTATAATCCAAGGGAGAATTCTTCTGTCCGCAGGGGAATTATTCCATAACAGAAATTAGCGACTCCACTGGGGAAGAACATTGACTTGTCTTTCCTTGGTTCGTCTAAAACTTTTCCTTGCTTGATATTGTTTGATTGATTTTTTCTTAGCCTCCCCTCTTCCCTTTGCTTCATCAAGCAGTAGTCATATTTACCAAGCCAATATCTGTTGAGATTTTCCTTTTTAAGCTCATTTTCAAGCATCTACAAGACTAGCACTCCCCCAGAGTGGCTATCAGAGCATTGGTTATCTGATCAATGTTCCCCATTGGTATTTTAGGGAGCACTATAGTGCTCCGTCTCTTTGTTTTAGGGAGTGTTTCTCTCTGGTTTCGAGTAGATCTAGAGGATGCTTTGTAGCATACCCAGCCACCCATAGGTTGGGGGTACGCTACCTGCAAGCCCACTCTTGGAATTATTTCTCATGCTGATACCTTCTTTATATATTAAGGATGCATAAGATAACAGATTTAAGGACATGCACAACAATATCCAGAAAGCATGCATAATCTAAATATTATATTAAATGATAATCAAATATACATAGAAAAATTACATTCATACACAGATAATAATATCACAACAAAGAGCACTTATCTTTATGAAGATGACACTGACTAGTTGCAGACCAAGAATGTTCCACCCAACCATAGACACCACTGCTCCAAATCTCAACAACAGTGTCACCCCCGAGCCAGGGATATGAATCCACAAGGATGGTTCCAGAGTGTAATTGGGTTCCCAAACCAATCATCTCTCAAGCTCTCACAGGTTTTCCAACACCCACAACAATACAAGTACCCAACTCTCTTCTACCTAGCCTGTACTTCCCCCAGAGACCGGACCTCCACCCTACTTTTCCACGCAGTCCCTCAGGAAATCCTTCTCCTTTATTTTCAGGGCCTCCAACACAACTGGTCCAGAATCTCAATTATGGGACTCTCAAGACTCGCAGTTGTGATCAAAACAGGGCACAGGCCAATGCTTTTCAGACATGCAGGCTCCAGGTCACGACTGGATCACACCAACAACCACTACAACCAACTATCCCGTGGCTAAATTCTTTAGCAGCTTTGTTTCCTTTTCCAAGCCAAGACACAGGTGAGGATGGTCGATGAATGGGTCAAGGGGTGCATGGGAGTGTGTGCATGGGAGTGCATGCATGGGAGTGCATGAGAGAAAAATGAGTGAGTGAGCAGGAAAACAATGAACAAGTCATCAATCAAACTCCCCCATCAGACCAGAGGCGGGTTTAAGTAACCCCGTGGGGAAACAAGAACCTACTGGCCTTCCCCAATAAGCTCACGTAACTGATCCCCTCCCTTAGACAAAAATGATAATAAAAAAATAGGAAATAAACACTTAGTCCTTCAAGCTCCCTCTCTTATGGAATAATAGCCCCCTATAACTCTAGTCCTTGTCCATCTAGTAGCCAACGATGTTTTTATTATTAATAATGATCAAAACATTAAATTTCTGGGGCATACTGACCCTTTAATAATTGTTTGAGAACTCAGGCCTCTCAACATTGTAACAATACATTATTTAAAATGGGGGTTTGAAACCTGGGGTGTTACATCCCCTTCCCCTCATTTTGGCACTGCCCTCAGTGCATATACAAAATAGAGATCAAAATCTAAAATTTATTCAAAAAGTTGTAGGTACTTTTCCCACATGTCATCTTCATGCTCCTAGGTAGCATATTGAGGATCATAGCAGGTCCACTGAACCTTTACTAATTCTATAACTCAACTCCGGAGCATTTTGACTTTTCTATCCAATACCTGCACTGGATGAACCTGAAATTCTCCCTTTGTCTTTACCTGAATCATATGCTAATCAATAACATGGTTAGGATCATGTACATATTTATTTAGTAAAGATACATGAAATACATTATGCACATTCATGGAAGCAGGAAATTAAAGCATGTATGCAACTGGCCCTATTCTGTCCAATATTTCAAATGGACCACAAAATTTGGCTGCCATCTTTGTACAACTACCTAATTTCAAAGAGATTTTCTTGATCTTCACTTTCAAAAGTACATGCTCCCCTACTTTAAATTCTCTAGTTGTCTTTTTCTTGTCTGCATAAACTTTCTGTCTATCCTGAGCTACCTTTAAATTTTGATTGATCTTAACCACCTGGTCTTCCATGTCGTTGAGAAACTCCGGCCCAAGTACCACTCTGTCTACTGGGTTTTCCCAAATCAAGAGAGTATTGCATTTCCTACCATACAAGACTTCAAATAGGCGCATTCTCAATGAAGCTTGATACCCATTGTTATATGCAAACTCAACCAAGTGTAAGTAATCTTCCCACTTAGATGGCTTATCCATCACATACATTCTCAGCATGTCTTCAATTGTTCGATTGACTCTCTCTATTTTCCCATCTGTCTGGGGATGATATGTTGTGCTAAAGTTTATATTTGTGCCAAATCATCTAAACAATACCCTTTAGAAATTGGAGGTAAACTTCGTATCTCTGTCCGAGACAATTGTCCTAGGTATCCCATGCAACCTAGCAATTTTCTTCATGAAAATTTTTGCAATATTAGTTGTTGTATGCGTTGTATTCACAGACACAAAATGAGAAGCCTTTGTTAATTTGTCAACCACCACCATGATTGAATCATGTTTTTATTCGTTCTGGGTAATCCTGTGATGAAATCCATGGTGATCACTTCCCATTTCTTCTTTGGAATTGGCAATGGCTACAACAAACCCGCAGGGTGCCTATGCTCATTCTTCACCTTCTGACATTCCATACATCGAGCGATGTAATCAACAACATCCTTCTTCATTCTTAGCCAAAAGAATAGGCTTCTTACTGCTGTAACTATTTTATGGTAACTGGGATGTCCTGCATAAAGAACATCATGCATTTCCTTCAGTACCAAATCCCTCAGTTTTACAAAACTAGGAACATATATTCTATTCTTATGCATGATTAATCCATCTTCCTTTATCTCATACTCCTTTATTTTATGTTGTACATTTCCTTGCTGTAAGTTTTCCTTTACCTGTAGGTAATGTTGATCTGTAACAAGACCATATAAAATTATGCTCTTCAAGTCTGATTGATGCATACTAACAGCACTAGCATGCATGCGATGCACTCTCCTACTAAGTGCAACGATAAATTTATTCTCCTTTCCCTTGATATGATTGATGTCAAAGTCATATTCATTTAAAAATTCCATCCATCTTGTTCGCCTAACATTCAAGGTTGGTTGTTCAAAAATATACTTCAGACCATTGTGTTCTGTCCTTAATTCGAAATTATTCCCCATGAGATAATGCCTCCACATCCTCAAGGTGTGAACAATGGAAGCAAGTTCCAAGTCATGCGTGGCATAGTTCCTCTCATGTTCCTTAAGCTTTTTGGACTCATATCCAATGACATGCCCATTTTGCATGAGGACTCCCCCAAGTCCTTCCTTACAAGCATCTGTACATACCACAAAACTTTGATTTGGGTCAACAATCTTTAACACAGGTGCACTAATAAGTAATTCCTTCAACAGATTAAAATTCTTTTCACACTTGAGTGTCCATTCAAATTTAGTTCCCTTCTTTTTTAAATAAGTGATGGGATGAGTAATCTTAGAGAGCCCTACTATGAATCTTCGGTAGTAGCCAACTAATCCCATAAAAGATCTAACGTCTGACACGTTTATGGGTGTTGAGCATCCTCTAATGGCTTCGATATTCTCTGGATCTACTTCTATGCCCTTCTCTAAAATAATGTGTCCCAAGTAACGGATATGCTTTTGATAAAAAGAACACTTACTCAACTTGGCATACAACTGATGTTCTCTCAGTACTTGCAATACCAATATCAAGTCATGTTCATGCTCCTCTTTAGACTTAGAATAGATAAGTATGTCATCTACGAATACTATGACAAACTTGTCCAAATAGTTTATGAATATGCCATTCAGTAAGCACATGAAGACAGCTAGTGCATTGGTCATTCCAAACGACACCACTACAAATTCATAATGCCCATACCTGGTCCTAAAGGTTGTCTTATGAATGTATTGTGCCCTCAGGTTAATATTTGAAAATATATTTTCTCCTCTTAGTTGATCAAAGAGGTCATCAATTCAGGGTAGCAGATACTTGTTCTTTTAGTGTACTTTTTCAACTGCCGGAAGTCAATACATAGCCTCAAGGTTCTATCCTTTTACAAAAAGTATTGGTGCTCCCCAAGGTGAAACACTTGGACGTATGTACCCTTTATTCAACAATTATTCCAACTGCATTTGTAATTTGTTTTAACTCTGGTGTGTTCATTTTGTAAGGTGTTTTCGAGATCAGGGAAGCTCCTAGAACTAAATCAATTGAGAAATCTATCTCCCTCCTTGGTGGCAGTCCGGGTATTTCTTGGAATACATCTTCATATTCCTGTAGCACCAAGAAATATTCAAGGCTTGGCCCCTTTGTATCAACTAGCTCCTCCACATGAGCTGCATACAATTGACATATTTTTCTAAAACATATTTCCAACTGTAAGGCCGAAATCTCTCTTATAGAGATGGGTCTTGGAACTCCTTTCACAGTGCTCTATTTTCCATCTCCATCAAGACATGTAAATTTCTTGTTATGACAATCTATGAAAACATTATGATTGTCCAACCAATCCATCTCAATCAGAACATCCTAAGACATCAATGGTATGATATTTAGATCAGTACTAGTATTCACGCCATTAAGACTTATGGAACAACCTTTGACCATATCATGGATTCTTCTTTCGGTTCAAGTGGCTAACTGAACCAAACTTGATTTTCCAAGTTTACTTTTTTCCAAATGTAATTTATCCACTATTTTAGGATCAATGTAACAATGACTTGCTCCTGAATCAATCAAAATAGCAATAGGCTGATTTATGATATTACCTTCCACCTCGATCATATTGAAATGGTACTATGCTTGTCGATCATTTAAAGTTGCATAGATTCTTCCCATATATATGATTGTTGTAGCCTCTTGGATGTTGTGCATGGTCTTCATTCTGTCCTTTCTGTGTGGGAAATCCTTGTACATGTGAGCTTCCTTGCATCCCCAGCATTGGATTGTTGGTCTTCCCCTTTTTCCCAAGGAATCTTCCTTCGTGGAATCCCCCTCAGCATATTGATCTTGATGATTTCTATTAGGATCATTCTTATTGAAGGGAAGTTTGAATCCTTTCCTTCTCTGATCGGACTTCTCATTCTTCTTGTCCTTCCAATATTTTTGTAGGAATTTTCTTCCCTGGCCTTGCTCATACAGGTATTTAGCCTTCTTGATAACTTCAGTCAAGGTCTTGGGTTAATCATACTTGATCTTTTCCTTATAAAAGGTTGGAAAACCACTTATAAATCTCTGTATTTTCACTTTATCATCACCAATGAACCTGACATACTTTAAAAATCCAAAGAACTTCTTCTCATATTCTTCCATAGTCATGCTTCCCAACTCGAGTTCAAATAATTCCTGCATTTTCTTTTCATAGAAATGCTCTGAGAGGTACTCCTTCTGGAAGTACTTCTTGAACTGCTTCCAAGTGATCCTACTTTCATTAACATGTTCCACTTACTTTAGTTGGTCCCACCATATTGCATATTTTCCGTGTAAGTGGTAGGTGGAAATTCTGGCTTCCAGGTTTGATGAATAGTTATGCAACTGGAAATATCTTCGGAGCCCAAGCAACCATGCTTCGACATCATCTTCCCTTTCTATTTCACCCACAAAGGAAGGTGGCTTGAGCTTCCTCAACTCTCCTTGCAAACAATCTACCTCTTGTTTCCTTCTCTAGTGTCTGACAGGAGACACCTTTGGACTGCTTACGTGATCATCCGATGCATAAAATTTTCTTCCTGAGTAAGGAGGTGAGTGGTGTCCATGAGCTCTGCTAGCACTTATGGAATAATCATCTCTTCCATGAGCATCTCTTCTTTCATGACACCTGCCTTCTTCCTCTTGTATTGAGTTTGATCCCTTCTTCGTTTGCCTCTATAACTGATTTAAGCTCTGAAACACTCGAGCATTTATCTAACTTTTCTCTCTCATTAGTCTCTCGTTGTCTGCTTTGTAGCTCTACACTTCCATCTTCAGGATTCTTCCCATTTCTATTAACATTTCCTACTCTTATTTTCCCTTACTTCCATTGGAATCTGTCTCTGCATTACCAACTCTGTTGTTCTAGCCTTCGGCCTTCTTTTCATGATTGGAGGCTACCTCACCTTCTTCCATTTCCTCAATACACATCCTGAGCTAATGTGCTTAAGCCTCTTAATTCTACAAAATGTGCAAGCGACCATTTTGTTAGAATTATGCATATGACAAACAAAATTGTCGAACCATGCTACATGTATCTTTATTGTTTTTGTTCATGGAGATCATATCTCCATTCTCCGAAAATAAAAGTGGCCTGTTATTCTTGAGTTGGAACTAAATTTGACCCTATGCAGGTGTTTCCTTCCAACCACCTTCTAGGTTGTTAACTCCCAAAATGAAACCGTCCTTTCGGCCGAGTTTTGGGTGGATATCGTAGCTTTCAGTAGTATCTTCAAGTCATTTTTTAGTTTTTACAGCTGAGAAAATTTTTGGTTTTGGTGTGTCTTAGGAAATAATCGATCCATAAAGTTTTCTCTTTCGAAAATGTAATTTTTTACTTTCCACGGCTAACATCTTTTCAAAGGGTTCATTGTGCGCTGTGGAAAGCGGTAGCTTTCAACAGCTAAGGACGTCGTTTCAACAGTTCAAAACGCTGTGGAAAGTGACAAGGCACGAAAAGTTTGATAGACAGTTCGCACGTGGCATGCTGTGGAGAGTACTTACTTTCGCGCTAAGGAACATTTTTCAAATGACGTGGTATGTTGTTTTACTTTCCGCGGCTAAAGTGAGTTTCCTATCAAACGGTGCGCTATGGAAAGTATTCACTTTCCGCAGCTAACAGGGGTTTCTGAAGAGTTCGCGTGCTGATGAAAGTGGCAAGCGAGCGCGATAGCAGGAATGTTCTCCAAACACCGTAGCTGCATGAAGCACGAATATCATGCTCATTATCCACGCATGCACGAAATGATGAGGTGATCACCCCCACGTCACAACAAGATCCGAGACATGCGCTGGTGTAACCGGGCAATCATGGAAGTTCAAGCTTGTGTACCAGGATATGACAGCGATTCAAAATCTTTCCAGAACCCACGCGCGGCTATCATCACACCCGAAATGGAAAATTTGCATTCGGCGACGCAGGTACAGAAGAGGATCAGAAGGCCCGACACCATCAAATCAGATAGAATCGGCATATCACAAGATTGTTTCCAAATTACACTCAAAGTTTGCATTCACCCAGCACGGAGTCGAAGCCGAGACTGCTTTCAGCAGCACAGAACAAGGGTTCGACCAA
>ML794066.1:123995-142700 GCA_009831015.1 Picea engelmannii
TGCTGATTAATCAATCCTTGAAAGCACTGTCTATTTGTTTATCATTTTCATGTTTGAATGCTATAAACTGTATTGAGTTGTCCCATTGATCCACATTCATAAACACAAAAAACATTTATTTCTTAAGTTACCAAGCACCTCTGATCTGCAACCACAGAGGGTTTCTTGGAGTGATAACACAGGTGACCATGACTAGAAACCATGGATAAATCCTTCCTTGGCACTTTTCTATCTCGAGGACAGCCAATTATGCCCTTGGCCCTCATTTCCTCATCTCTCAATCTGCATATGACCGAGGCCATGACCCTGCGCTTAGTTGAAAATGTGCTTATCCAGAGCTTTGGGACTTTGGAACCTTCAACGAGGAATAGATCAATGGTCCTCATCCTCCTTCACGATCAAGGATCGAGATCCACTTCGGGAGTCTGCGCTTTGGATGTCTTAACTTTCCTCGCTTGCCTCCTCCCGGACCACTTTTACCCAGATTTCATGATCTATCGACAAGTGTCCTCCCACAGATTAACGACTATGAATTTCTTCGGCTCTTCGCGCTTCAGAAGTTTCAAACTTCCCTCCTGCACTTTATCCCAGAGTGCTTTCACCCGAAGTCAATGATCCTTCGACGCATGTCTTCTGGAATCAACGGTCAATATATACTCCTACTTTTGGGCCTTTGGGAGTTTTCAACCCAACACAACCTGTCACATCTTTCCCTTCTAGAGTTCCCAGTCTTCTGGACTGCATGATATGTCTCCACGTGGTGAAATGTTGGAAGTGGACACGTGGCCCAATCAGGCGGGTGACATGTGTCACGTTCTAATCCACTTTTCAATATTCCAAAAGCTTAAATACAACTGCCACATAGCATACATCCCATGTGTCCATGTCACCCTAGGTGATGTCCCCAAGCCACGTCACTTCGGGGATTCCAGGGTCCACATCACCTCTAGGTGACATCATCATGCCCCATCACTTCAACTCTTCAGGCTTCGGGGATTTGGGAGTTTTCAAACTAGGACACTTCCAATTCTACCGAACTTGGAATTCCTGAACTGGCCAATCTGTCGCCATGTGTCCTCCTGGATCAGACGACCAAGATTCACTTTGGGTCTTCACCCGAAGTTCACAGCTCTGCTCCACGTGTCCTCCTCAATATGATGACTATATTTTACTTAGGGGCTCCAGACTTTGAAGATCTCAAACTTCAACCTTTTTTCTTGAAAACATTTTTATCTAGGGCTCGTGATATATCGACACGTGTCTCCCATGGATCGACGACTACGATTCCTTAGGGACTCTCTAGAAATCTCAAACCTTGAACTTATCTGGCCATAATGGATTTTATCTGAAGCCATGGATCTAGTGACGTGTGGCTCTGGACAGAGCAATGGCTGAGATCCTCTCAAATGATTGGATGGTGGAGGATTTCTTTGGCTCTCTGAATATCCAAACTTCGAGAGTCTCAAAGCTCAACTGAAAACCTCTCGAACAGATTCCTCTAGAGTTACTAATCTGTTTCCATGTAACCTCTTGGAGATCAACAGTCAGGATCCACTTCGGATGATCCAATAGTCGACATTTACTTGGGGTCTCTAAATCTCTGGGCTTCGGGAGTTTCAACTCTCAAATTTTCCTTTCTCTCTCTTTCCCAAAGTTCTTTCACCCAAAGAACATGATCGATTGATGCATGTCCTCCTATGGATCGACGATCCCTAACTACTTCGATTATTTAGAGTTTCGATGTTCGAGCCCTAATATGTCACATCACTACATTCCTTTCAAATTTGTGGGGGCATGCATCGACAGTTTGGAGTAACTTTCTTTTGGCCCCGTAATTCGCATGATGTTGATAGGTAATCCCTCTGTGAAATCGTGGTTTGGATTGCGGGACTTCCTTGGGAATATATCTCTCATGCAACTCGGTTTCTCGCAATGCCTGTTGGTCGTTGATATCTCTCTCCAATGGTATCTGACGGTCACGACCTTAGTCGTTTATTTCTTTTCATCGAATGATCCTTGTTCACCTTTCCTCTGATCCAATGATCCTGGATATCTCCTGATCCTACAGTGGTGATCGCTCCCAAATTCAAAAGGGACGGTCACGATCCTTCAAACCCTTACAGAGGATCTATGATGTTTTGTCTCCTGCGTAGCTTCTGCAACACCATTCTTCCTGAGATTTTCAATTTCATGGTCAGAGTTTGATCTCAACCATGAGGCTTTGATCAATAGACTCGACCCATACCGACCCAGTGTTTCAACCAGAAGATCTGATACCAAACTGCAACATACCCAACAACCCATAGTCTGGGGGTAAGCTACATGCAAGCCCACCCTCAGACTTCTTTCTCATGTTGATACCTTCTTTATATATTAAGGATGCATAAGATAACATATTTAACAACATGAAAAACAATATCCAACAAGCATGCATAATCTAAAGATTATATTAAATGATAATCAATTATACAGAGCGAAAATACATTCATACACAGATAATAATATCACGATAGAGAGCACTTATCTTTATGAAATATGAAACCCACTAGCTGCATACCAAGGACATTCCACCCAACCATAGGCACCATCGCTCCAAATATCAATAGCAGTGTCACCCCCGAGCCAAGGCTATGAATCCACAAGGATAGTTCCAGAGTGTAATTGGGTTCCCAAACCAGTCAGCTCTCAAGATCTCACAAGTTTCTCGACACCCACAAAAATCCAAGTACCCAACTCTCTTCTACCCAGCCTGTACCACCCCAAGAGACCAAACCTCCACCCTTCTCTACCACGCAGTCCCTTAGGAAGTCCTTCTCCTTTATTTTCAGGGCCTCCAGCGCAACTGGTCCAGAATCTCAATGTTGGGACTCTCAGGACTCACAGTTGTGAGCAAAATAGGGCACAGGCCAATGCATTTCAGACATGTAGACCCTAGGTCACGGCTGGATCACACCAGTGACCACTACAACCAACTATCCCGTGGCTAAATTCTTCATCATCTCCATTTCCTTTGCCAAGACAAGACGCAGGTGAGGATGGTTGATGAATGGGTCAGGGGGTGCATGCGAGTGTGTGTGTGGGAGTGTGTGCATGGGAGTGCATGAGGGAAAAATGAGTGAGTGAACAAGAAAACAATGAACAAGTCATTAGTCGAACCCCCCCATCAGACCAGAGGTAGGTTTAAGTAATCCTGTGGAGAAACAAGAACCTCCTGGCCTTCCTCAATAAGCTCACGTAATTGATCCCCTCCCTTAGAAAAAAAAAGGTAATAAAAAAATAGGAAATAAACACTTAGTCCCTCAAGCTCCCTCTCTTGTGGAATCAGAGCCCCCTATAACTCTAGTCGTTATCCATCTAGCAACCAACGATGTTTTAATTATTAATAATGATCAAAACGTTACATTTTTGGGGCATATTGGCCCTTTAATAATTGTTTGGGCACTCATGCCTCTCATCATTGTAACAATACATTATTTAAAATGGGGATTCGAAACCTGGGGTGTTACATGTTTCTGTGTTTTTTTCAGCCCTTTGTTGGAGGTCTTTTTCCCATAGTCTATAATTTTTCTTGTGACTTTGTTTGGGTTGAGGATTTGGTTCTTATCACTTCTTTTGTTGTCTTGTTTGAGCTTGCAACCTTTTCCAAATTGCGAGATTGATTCGCCTTATTTTTCTTGGTTTGGTTTGAGTCTTGCAAAGTTTCTAGTTATCTGACTGATTGAAAAGATCTGCAAAGGTTTGTTGGTCTTAAGTTACTTTTTAAATCTTTCCTCTTTGAACGATTTGAGACTTTATTCTTACCACAACCTAGATTGGATTGCTCTTTCTTGCTTCTTGTTTTTTCAAGACATTTGAGTGATTTCTCTTTTTCATCAACGAGTTCTTGATTGAATGGGTTATTCCCTACTTGTTTTCTTTCAGTTCTCATCACTTTGAGTGCCCTTTGTTTGATTGTTTTTTGCCTCATAGTTAAGAAGAGAAAAATTTTCATATCTCCTTGCATAGTTAATCAAACGAAGAAATTTTGCATTCATTAGGAAGTTTGCTTTGGTTTATGTTTGAAAAATGAGCTAGTTTTGTATGTGCATTTCAGTTTTTGAAAACATTTGCTTGGTATTTTGGCATCATATTTATCCCATATATTGAAATTTTCATTTTTTTGGGTGCTTTCTTGTGTTAAGAAGAATAGAACTCTTCTCCTTACCATACATAGAATTCATCGAAAGAAAGAACTGCATAGCATTCTTTTTCATTTTTTTGGAGTTGAGTCTCTTACACATCATCAGTTTCATCTCCATGAACCCTTTGATTTAAAATACATTAAAATCAAACACATGCTAATAAAATCAACTCGAATATTTTTTTTTTTATCACACCAACAATAGTTTAGGATTAGGGTATTTGGACTAGGTGAAGTGAGTAAATTGGCCAAGACTACTAAAGAGTCTGTAGAACAATAAAGAGCGTATAAATCCAACTTTTGTATAATTAGAGTCGGGACCCCCCTCTCACACAAGGGATAAACACAAGGTCTCATGAGGGAGAGAAATGAAGATTACCCCTCCAAAGCTTAACCAATCGTAGTGGAAAGATCATATATTGCGGTTTGTTCTTAAGAAACCACTGGTTTCACTTGGTCTTAGTGTTTCATGAACTCCGAATTTGTTCAGTGTCCTATGGAGTCCTACCGGTCCACTTGTATTCAGTTCTCTTGAAGAGCTTAGGACTTTGATATCCTTCCCTTATGTTCAGTCCCGATTATCGACTGTACCCCCTAGAGGTTGACTGCGACTTGGTAACCTTACTGGCATTTCCTAGGTACCTACAGAGGTGAATGTGGGGGGATTCACATGGTACCTGGGGTAGACATCGTATCAAAATCTCAGTACCCTTAGAGGGTGATCCCGTGAAAGTGAGGGTCTCTTGCACCGAGAAGGGTTGTTATGTGGAGTTCGGGGTAACTGCTTCTCACTTCTTCATTGGCGGCATGATATCCCATCTTCAGAAGATCCTTAAATCTATTATTTCTTGGTTGATTTATTTTATTTTTCATAGTATTGTGTTTCTTCATCTTGCATAGTCGGCCTTAGGATCAGAATTTTCACGGCATACATGGTATGGAACCTGACACTCAGGAAACACAACATACTATTTCTTACAAAGCAGTGATCATAGATGACACTTATTAAACTTGGAGCGTTTCTCTTGGAAATGACCATCATGTTGAAGAATTGATCCCAACATTCGTCGAAAGATTGGCATCTTTTGTGAATCCTTTGTTTAGTGATCCAATCATCAAACCACTCTTTGATCCATCATCCATGAGATATGTTGATTCCTTTTCTTCTTACTATTTACCGCCCAGTTCCACCACTATGCCATCCTTTGGCATGAACCCACTGATTATTGGTTTTCTTGAAGGACTTGGGAATTCATCTTTTTCCACAACTCCCATAGTTGATATTGTTGGTGCTTATTCTCTATCAGAAACATTAGTTACCCAGGTAACCCTAACTCAACCACTTGTGCATTCATATCCTCTTGCACATGAGTCAGGTAATATTCCTGCTTCATTTTTTCCACACATGCACATGCTAAGTGCTTTACTTGGTTGTCCCATAGGTCAAACGACTAGCAGTTAAGTCATTCACACAACCACGGTTACAAAAGCTACTCAAAATCCATATCACAGATCAAAAA
The DNA here is from genome assembly GCA_009831015.1 of Picea engelmannii. Taxonomy (NCBI): domain Eukaryota; kingdom Viridiplantae; phylum Streptophyta; class Pinopsida; order Pinales; family Pinaceae; genus Picea; species Picea engelmannii. Next base: position 129,696 of record ML794066.1, read on the forward strand.
TTAGTAATCCCTACATTGGAGGTCAATCTTCAATGGGATTCCAACTTTAAACTAGGGATAAACTTTCAGTTTCACAACAAATTTTCACTGGGGAGAAACCTACATGGTTGCAACATCAACCAACATCAGGAAAAACCACTCCTTCAAGTCCTTTTGTTGCTACTACCATTATTTTGTATCCTATAAATTCATATCTTGGAGTTGAAAACCATTTCTAGACTCAACCCTATTCGATGGGCGTTCCTCCGCAAGGAAATATTCTGTATCAATCCGTAAAACCCACAATTCAAATGCAACAGTCCCTTCCATTTCCATACATAGTTGACCAACAAGTCAACCACAGTATGTAGGAGCTCCATCTGTTCAATCATAGTACATGGGTGGACAAACAGGACAACCACCTTACATAGGTGGAAAACCCAGACAACCACCATATATGGGAGGACCATCTAGTTTTGTCACCTCACCACAACCTGGATATAGTCCTATTGGTGTTCCTATGCAATATGGTTATCACCAGTATCAACAATCTAACTGAAAACTATTGTTCTTGGCTACATTAGATCTTCCATATATGTCACATTTAACAAACGATCCCATCATTCATGCCCCATTTTTGTCCACCATCCCTACCAAGTTAGCATCCGACATTCTGAAATTCCATGAAAAACCCGGGGAAGATCCTAACAATCATGTTATGAGTTTCCACTAATGTTTTTCTTCCAACTCTTTGATGGATGATTCCATTCATCTTAGACTTTTTCAGAGAACACTTATAGGTGCGACAACAAAGTGGTACATTGAATTGCCGCATAACTATTTTGTTGACTTTAACTCTCTTTCCATGGCTTTCCTGATGCATTTTCAGTTTCCTATACGGTACGAGACTGATACATAAATTTTGACCTCTCTTCGGAAATCCTCTTCTACCCACATCTATGATCATATTCATGAGTGGAGATGATGGATATGGTTGATTAAAGATCTAATTCCAGACCAACTCCTTGCATATTGGTTTACAAAGTCGCTCTTGACTCCCATCACCCGCAATGTTTCTATGAAAAACGTAGTTACTGAGGAGTAGGCTATCATCCGTGTGCAGTATTGGACTTGTTTTACACCCAGTCTAGCCCAATTTATGATCTAATGCACCTTGTCCATTGAATGATCCATCAAAACCTGCTCCAGAATCTAGTTTTGTTCCAAAAACTACAACTAATTCCTCTCTTGCTCAAACCTCCGAGGTGAATGTGGTCCAATTGACTTCATATCAACAACTAGGAGGTAAGAATAAAAACAAGGGAAAATCCAAAAAACATTCTAAAGATCAGGATTATCCTAAGTCTAACGAGCAGGATAATCCTAAGAAACCTAAATCTCCTTGTATGATTTGTGAGGAAGACCACTACACGAAACATTTCCCTCATCGTGAGGTTGTGGATAAATATCTAAAGGGTACCTCCCAACCGGTTCAACGACAACACTTGGTTTCACAAAACCATGTTCCTCCACAAGGAGGAGACCCAAGTCATTCCCACCATAGGGATGCTTCCACAAGCACCTTTGAGGCTTACATGTTTAAAATGGTTAATGTCACAACTCGTGAAAATACCTATGACACCCCTCCATGTGATCAAACTAAAGGGAAGGTTGTCGACCAACCTTCTAACTATACTCCTCCTTCATCTTTCAATCCTCTTCATATTGAGAAGTTGATTTATGATGCAACATTGCGACCGCCCAAAAGTGTAATTTGAAAAGTGACATTTAATCCAAATGCCCACACTGCCCAAAACTACAACAACATTGAATATTTGGCACAAGAGCCTTGTTCTATGTCTACCCTTGAAGCTATACAACACTATCCCAGTCAATATAGAACCCTAGTGTCAACCATTGGAGCCATGGATCCTGAAGAGTCGAACTTGATTACGTTTAACCTAGATTATTCTAAGGAGAGAGTCTCCCACCACTTAGCATTCCAAATTCAATTTTTGGTTGGTGGGAAGAACATCCATCTTATTGTTTTGGATGAGGGAGCCTCGAATTGTGTTATGCATTTTCCTTGTTGTAAATCCCTTGGTTCTACTACACTTATTCCATCCCCAACCACCCTAAAAGAGTTTGAGGGACATGGTTTCCAACCTCACGGACTCTTGAAATATTTCTTTTTGACTTTGAAGGGTAAGACTGTTTCGGTTGATATCGAAGTAGTCGATGCACCCCTGGTTTATAATTTGTTACTTGTTCATATTTGGTTCTATGCAATGATTGTCCTCGCATCTTCGGTGTTTCGTATCTTACGATTTCCCCATCAAGGAAATATTATCACTGTTGACCAACTTGAGTATACAAATCCATATCTCAACACTGTCGTGGAAAACAATGTCCCTTTTCTAGGAAAAAATAATTTCCAGAGTGTAGGTGTAGGTCTTCTCAAGGATTCCTCTCTCATGGGGGTTTTTCCTTTACCTGCGCCTCCCACTGTGCAATTTTCCGCCTTAAACATGATTTCGACTTAGGCACGACAATCCTTCAATTCATCTCTTCCATTGGTAGTACTTGGTCTTAACAAGCATAGTTCATTGTCTCTATCAAGCTTGTTAAAAAATTAAACATACCCCCCTCCTTTATGATCAATTCTCACTCTGGATCAAGTACTTGAACCTTCTTTTCCTCCGCCTAGTGAAAAATTTTCCATTAGTAACCAGAAAACTAAATGAGGAAAGAAGAGGAGTCCCTGGAGGAAATGAATCTCAGGGGGAAGTTCTTCAGCCTGTGGACATCATACTGGAGAAAAACCACCAAATTATGCCAAAGAAGATGGGGGGAAAATACCTCTAGAGAGACACACTACTTGGAGTGATCCTCGTTCAAAGTTCATTCCCATCATAACGTAGTAGTTTTTTTCTAGAATGAGCTTAGTCTTTGTTCTTTCTTGTGCTCACAAATAAATGAGTATAAGTTACTAAGCTTAGTCTTTGTTCTTTCTCGTGCTCATAAATACGTGAGAATGTGACCGAGTATACTTTTATCACTTTTTTGGATTCGTAAAGGTTATACAAAAAAGGATCCCCCTCGAGTCTCCTTTAATATCTTATCAGATTCTCTAAACATGAAAAGATTGCCAATTGATCTTGCTTCCTTTCACACTCACTAAAATGTTTGAAAGGGCATCTTTTAGGTGATAGTTTATCTCTTTTTCTTCCTCATGAGACTAATCAAGAAAAAAAAAACACTTTAATCAAGCATGATTAGAAGAGTTCTCTATCTTATCATTTATACTTTTTTGGACCTTGGAGACTAAACATCACGAAAAATGACAACCCTAGAGTTTCCTTTAATTTCTTTTCAGACTCTTTAAACATGAAAAACCATTGAGTTTTCCTTTTCTGGATTCGCTAAAATACACATTGAAAGACCCATATGGGAATGAACCCTTACTTCTTCTAGTTCGTCAAATAAAGGAAGAGTAACTTACCAAAGGTGAGTTATATCGAGCACGTGTTACCCTCATCGAGCTCGTTAAATGAAAAAGAGGTACTCATCTATATAGGTGGGGGAAAATTTGAAGGAAGTGGGTCAATTTTTTGAGAATCCTTTATGGCAGCTTTTGTCACCCTTGAACATGGCACATGTTTGCGTCTCGTCTTATAGTTGGGTAATCTTCTTGTATCTGAGTCATATAGATTCCACGTGTCTCCATAATTTTTCGTCCAGTTGAAGAGTGATCTTATTGTCATCACATTACATTCTTAGTACTCGTCGAGTGAATTCTTCCAAGTCAGTTGTCATGTCTTGTCTTGTTGAAGAGAAGTTTCACTTCAAACCATCCATATGTAGTATTTCCAGTTTCCATTTCCTGTGTCATTCCATTCTCATTTGATACACCATATTACATGACTTTCCTGTGTCATTTTCATGTCGATGATGGGGGATACATCAAGGCCCTCCTTCAATGATTCTTTTCCTGTCGACTTCAGCACATAATCCGGGAATTAGACTTCGAAACTAGTTAGTACCTTGGGACCTGCATGCCTCAATGGTAGGCCTCCTCACTTCTGAAAATGGGTTTACATCATTGAACTCTAATCGGATGATTTCACGAATGTTCAACCTCAACTCATTATTCACATTCGCTAGAATGTACTAGGGTACCTTGGGAGTCATTGACATCATTGGTTATTTCCATCGCACTTGTTAATGGTTTACCTCAATTATCTGTAATCAAGTGGTTTCTACCATGTTCGACATCAAACCATCTATTCACATGGTTATATGCATACCACATCGGGATTGGGACAAAGACACTAGGTAAAGCGTTCACTTTGTTATATGATTTTCCCAGGATGCGAAGGAGATCATTTGAGCATGTTGATATATATATTGTCACATAGATCCACATTGTATTGGTTTGTGGCTATGTTTTATCTTCTCGTAGCTCCACTATGTATTTTTCATGGCTACGATCAATTCATGTCATGGAGGTATGGATCCACATTGTATCTTTGGTGGCCATATCCTTAGTCAATATTTTTCATAGATCCGAAGTGTATTGGTCGGTGGCCGTGCTTTGAGTCATATCATATTATAAGCATAGGTATGCCTGCATCATAAATGGAACATATATTAATATTGTTTGATGGTTGTTTGCAACTTCTTCCAGGTTATCCAACTCCATGCTCTTGCATTGAAGAATTTTAAAGTGTTTTGGCCATCAGTTTCTCTTCTGACCTCATAGTTTAGGGGGAAATCTGTTACAAACCATAATTCCACACTTAAATAACTCACCCTAAGTGTCACAAGTTTCATGAAAGTTTCACATGCACTGACACCATGAAAGAACATTTTTCACAATCCCTAGTCAATGTGGAGGAGAAATATATTATATGGGGATCAAAATACTATGTGCACATGAATGATTTATTACTATTCATAAAATGGAAATTAATTTAGTGTGAGAATCCACCTCGTATTTGGTTTCCTATTTTCAAGGAAAGTTTGAGAGTGTCATTGATGGTTGAGATATTTTCTCAAACCAAAATCCTATTTTTGTGGATCTTGTGAGATATTTCCTCCTTAAAATCCTTGAGAGATATTTTCTCCCTAAAATACTTGAGAGATATTTTCTCCCTAAAAATCTTGGAGATCCCTTTTTAGTGGATCTTATGAGTGATCTTCTCCATGGTGGTTAAGCCTCCAAATACTATATAATGAGGGATTTCCATGGAGAAAGGAGGAATCTTTTGGATATAAAAATTATGATCATGGGATCATCGTGCAAGCGATGGACGAGGACGACTTGGAGAATTTGTTGCAACATCATCCATGATTGTAAGTATCTCTTTAAATTTCTCATCAATATACTTGGCCTATTCCCTTCAAGCTTGTGTATTCTTGCACGTGCTTGTTGATCTTGGTAGATGAATTTATTTAATCTAATCTCGTAGAGTAGGAGTTTTGTGTCTCTCTTTGTTGTCCATTGTATTACATGTATCAAGTTGTGTTGAAGAGTTTGGAGATCAAGCTCAGATTGGGATCAACGAGGAAGAACTATGGAATAAGGTGCATCACACTTTCTTCCATCTCTTTCTATTTCGGATTAGTTAAATTGAATTCAAAGGGATGTTAGTGTCCATTTGTGTTCTTTTGTCTTGGGATTAGGGGTCTAGAATGCAAGGGAGAATTTGCATGTTTGGAGGGGAATTATTCCATGCAAAATGACCCATAAAGTGTGAATTTAGAAGAAAAGTTTATGGTTGAATCTCTTTACAAAAATATGTATGTGGAGGTGTTGGAATAGGATATCCAGGTGGAATATGCAAGCAAACATTAAACAATATATTTGTATCATCCCCGAGGTAGGCATAACCCTACTCAGAATAAATTGATTCAAAGCATGGTCAGTGACCTATACACTACAGATCCATGAAATCACTGACTAAGGATCTAGACACCAAAGATAAAATGTGGATCCACACCTTCCATGATGTGATCAGGTCATAGCAATGAAAGAATACGCAGTGGAGATGCAGTATTACAAAAACATATCCATGGACCAATACAAAGTGGATATATGTGACAACATATACATCAGTGAGATTGCTAGCATGATGTCCATATTGGAATATTTTAAAAAACTCAAATAATCTCGATCTCAATGTGGATGAGGAACATAACAAAAGTGTGTTCCCAGGGTCTTCGTCCTGATCCCAAAATAGTATGATTCTAGCCACCTGAATAGATGTGTTGATGTCGAACATGCTAGAAACCACTTAATTACTAGTCATTGATGAATACCATTAACAAGTGTGAGGATAATAACCAATGTTGATAATGACTCCCAAGGTACCTATTGAGCACTCAACAGACCCTAAAAATCCTTATCAAATTTTGTCACCTTTTGGGTACTACTTGTTTCTTCATTTGTCTGATTCAATTTCATTCTTTGGAAATGGTTTATCTTTGTTTGTCTTCATGTCTCTTATCACCTAGTCTGGTTTGTTTGAACTTTTGAAACCTCATGTCTAAAGTAACTTAACAACCGAATTAAGAAGCAATAGCTAAACATTGCACCTAACGTGCTCAGATTCGGTGTCGAAAAGAATTCAAGTGAGTAAAGGAACCACACAAAAAAAAAGTCGTCGAGTGTCGATCCTCATCGGCGTTGGCAGAAGGTGGCTTTGGATTACATAAGTTGTTTTCATAAATGTTTGAGAGATATCCTATCCCCTTCGGCATCAGGAAAATACGAGAAAGATAGACGTTAACAAAAGACGTAAAGATATTGACAATACTCGATGCCCGATGTGCCTTATCAAGATCGGGGAAAATACAGAAAGATCACAACAATCATTTCAACCGTGATAAAGTTATATATGATAGTTGATCCCCTATGAATTTTCTACATCGACACCTTTTCGAGGGAGTCAATCTGAGAGCACTTGGGTAGGTTTATCGCCGATCACCGATCCTTGACACTTTTATGCATTGACAAGCTAGGTTTGGGTTTTAGAAACGTATGGATTAAATAAATTCCTGACTCCAACTGACACAAGTGAATGAAGCCACTAGTCTCAAATGCCACATTTCTTTACCACGTAAGAGGATCATACGGTCTAGTTTAATCCCGAGTCATTTTTGGTTCCCTAGGTCGTAGTTATGCCGCCTAGTCATCTTTACCAAATCATCCCTGTATAGAAAGATTTATTTGCATCGAAGCTTTTGCAGGAGGATAGAAATGAAAATGTTCATAGCACAATCTCAACCCCCGATCCACTAGTTGAAAGAGCAGCACGATGGGACATTTGCAGTGTTAGATACGGCCGAATTTTGGACATTTAAGGATTTAGTTAATGCCTGATCTCGCATTAGTTTCTACCTCATGCACCGATTAGACAAAAACATTTTGAAATTTTTGATAGAACACATTACCACACGTGCTTTCGTCATCAACCCACGATGAACTTAAGTTTAAACATCTCCGAAGATCTGGTGACAAATTTGATGAAATTACAGTCATAAACCGAATTGAATGGTTGATGCGAAAAGGTAAGTTCATCCCTATTTAAATCTATAGAACGGTTTTGAACAAATTCATTCTGTGCATAATTTTAATTCCAGAGAATCCGAAGGAGCAAAGTGAGCGTCAAAAGACTGCATTAACTCTTTGATTATCTAAACCAAGTTTAACAAGATTCAGAGGTATGTATCTAATTCTGTCAATTCGTTTGTTATAATTTATATATGCACACCTAATTTTCTTTCACAATGTCTAAACTATGGTATATTTGCAGGTAATATGTCGTCGAGAAATCCAACCACTAGACGCTCACCTAGAGAACCAAAGATGAAAGAAGCTAATATAGGCAAAGGTTCTTCTCCATGGATTGCAAAGTAATTGGAGTACACTCCTAGAGTGGAGCCTGACATCAAAACAACAACGAAGAAAGATTTTTTCCAGCCTCCGGCCTTTGGTGATATAGATGAAATCACCTTATCCAAGGTAGCGCTCCCATATTGGGGGGATCTCTTCAATAGAATTAGCCGAGAAGAATACCAAGAGTATATCCCACATAGTGACCCGGACGTAAGGGTGCTCGATGACTAGGTGTTCCCCAACATCTGACAGTTATATTTACACATGGTGGCAAGGAGAACCCCTGTTTTCCCCTGCATAGAGGTTCTAAAATGGCTCATCGACCATATAGATGGGCATAATTTCTTGATCAATGATGATAATGGTGGATGCGTCGGATTTTTCCTCCCAACAGAAGTCCATAAATACTACAAGCTCAGGGACCTAGAGGAGCAACTCAACATGGACTTCATGGTGAAGTTCTATGAATTCCATGACATCGTTCGGTTGATGGATTCATGGTGGAGGGAAGACAAGAAGTTCACTAATCAAAGCAATGGATGGTACAAAAAAATCAACCTAAGGGAGCCATACATCTATTTGATGGCTCTCATCTGTCGGCTATATGGAGAATAGGATTGCTCCAAGTTTTTAGAAGCATGGATGCCTTTGGCTTACATAGTGGCAATCGTTAGGAGCAAATTCAACTAGGGAACTATAATCTCAAAACAATTGAGAAACTGTATAAAAAAGGATGAATCGTCGAAGGAAGGAGAGACACCAACTTTCTACACGACCTCGTACTTGATCGATGTCATGTGCGCCACGAGGAACATCTTTGTCGGCATGAATTTAAGCTAACATGTTGCAGAGCTCTTAGTTCTTGTCTACTTTAGAATACTATGGGAAAATAGGTACAATAAATCTTATGCACTCATCTACGATGAATTTATCACCTGCATTCATTTTATTATTTTTAAGAAGGAATGCGCAAGACTATCGACGACAGCCAAGAAAATGATAGCCAAGGTAGGCCATTGGTACTTGGACAAGCTCTCAACCTACATCAAGGTGTTCAGGGCCACCGGATTACCACATCTCCTACCCACTCATGTCCCAGAATATCTCGTTGTGGGAGAAATCTATTATCAGACCATCCTCTAGGGCTATAGTGCCACATTGTTCAAAGACAAGAAACATGATTTCATACCCTACGGTTTCCATGTGGGGTTCTATCTGGTAAAGGATATTGCTCAATCCAAACAAGAAGGGTTGAGCCAACTCGAATTCAGGTTCCTGACAGGCTGATTCTGCAAGCACGACCCTAAAGGCCTGGTACTCCAACATGCTTCACAAGTTTCATCCTGTCGGTCATACACCCATGATAAGTTTAAGGAAAAAATCTTCATAGAGTGCACCCAGGATTAGGACGAGGTGGTGCAGACAATGGACAACCTAAACATGACTAGGTTCAAGGCCATGAGCATGAATGAATAGGTTGAAACAATAGAGAAGTCAGCTCAAGAGGCCCTCAGAGCCAGGGAAGAAATCAATGCGGTAAAGACAACATAGGCACAAAGAAGGGGATTACTCTTGATGGCAGAGGTATAAAGAGTCATTGATCAGTTGTAAAATGACCTAGATATAGTAGAGATGATGAGGGTTTCCCATAAAAACCCAATCAGAAGTACAGGAGATCCAAGCAGCTCACATCAGATACAACTTGAAGGAATCATCGGGCCATAAAATCCTAAAATTCCATCACCACATATCGGATCACCATGGGGAATTTCAACTCATCCTAAGATATCAAGGACACCAGGTAGGAATAGTGTGCCTAACCCCTTGCATGATTTAATAACTATCTATGATGATGAGGAGAGTTTGGAGGTTTCCTTGGTGACATCGATCCATATTACAGAGGAAACAGAACCCCAGAAAGAATCTTCCCCAGCACTCAATGCTCCAATTCAAATCCTTCCTTGAAGAGACCAGGAGGTTGAAAGTGTCTTAAACACTGAGATACTCGATACACTGAGAACCCTAATGGACAGCTCGAGGGATGACCTAGGATTGGGTGAACAAGAAGGAGAAATTCCACAACAGGAAATCGACATCTCAAAATTCAATTACCAAGTGAGTACCGAACCTTCTCCTAATTCCTTAGTTTTGACCGGTACCTTACCACCCGATGAGAAACAACAAGAGGTTGAACCATTGGGACATACATAAGAGGTTCATGAACCCAGTCTTGAACAGATATACACTGTCGGGAGCCTGGGAAACACTCTTACTTGGGGGGAACAAAAAAATATCGAACCTCTTGATGAGCTTGTTGATATACAAGCAATATCCTATGATCGAAAGAGGAAATCCATCGTGAATAGAACCACCAAGGAAAGGAGGCTTACTTTGGACAGTTCCATCCTCATCACCACAGAGGAGAAATTGATCAACAAAGAGCATGCCAAGACATCCGAACTTATCGACGTAGGGATGGAAATCAAATATGCCACCTTGGATAGAGAAATGAAAGATGAAGAGGAGTTGGCCTATGCACTAAAAGAGTTTGTTAAGAACCAAATATCAATACAACATAGAAAAACCTCAGAAAAAGTACTCAACGCCTTGAAAAAGAGATAATTTCAGATAATAAGCCTCTTTGAGGGGGAAACCCCCTTTTACCCCACTTAAATGTTCAAGTACCAGATGATTCAAAATGAAAATGTCTCCTTGGTATATATAGGAGACTAGGAGGTATAATTACAACTAATTGCCTAAAGACGACATAAATAAAATAACATTACTAATATAATATGCCCCAATTAAGAGGTAATGAGCCAATATTAGGGCTTAACATGCCCCTCCCCTTGAGACAATTGTTGTCCGCAACGCTTGAGTAACTCTGGATGCTTCTGTATAAAAGACTCATTTTCCCAAGTGGAATCTTCAGCCGGTAGTTTCCTCCATTTAATGAGATACTCTGAAATAGATCTATTCCTCAGCTGGCGAATTCTTGTGTCAGTGATGGCTTCAGGCTCCAATATATTTTTCCTTCCTCGACAAGTTATGGAAATATATTTTGAACTGGGATATTGTCACCTATAACCTTCTTTAAGCATGAAACATGGAAAACTGGGTGTACTCATGAAGATGCATGCAGCTCCAATTTGTATGCCATAGTACCAATCTGTTGCAACACCTTATAAGGGCCATAGTACTTTGGTGATAATTTATCATCCTTCTTGGCTTTCTTGAGGGACATCTGTTTGTATGGTTGTAGTCTTAAAAACACCCAATCCCCTACTTCAAAACTTCATTCACTACAATGTTGATCTGCTTGTTGTTTCATGCGATTTTGTGCCATGGTCAGGTTGTCCTTTAAGATTTGGAGAACTTGTTGTTGATTCTCGATGTGATATTCCACTGCTTGAACCTTAGATTTTTCTTTTAGATAATANGTGGTATCCATAAAGTGCCATAAATGGTGTCATTTTTGTTGCAGTATGAAAGGAAGTGTTATACCACCATTCTGCCAAGGGTAACCATTTGAACCATTGTGTTTGTTTATCAGAGACAAAGAAACGAAGGTATTCTTCCAGACATTTGTTCACTATCTCGATTTATCCATCAGATTGAGGATGATAGGATGAGCTATGAGCCAATTCAGTAACCAAACAAGAAAATAATTCTGTCCAAAAATGTCCAGTGAAGATGGGATCTCTGTCACTTACAATAATCTTTGGGCTGCCATGTAGCTTTTGAACTATTTCCATGAATGTGGTGGCAACTGTACTAGCTTTGAAGGGATGAAAGAGTGCACAAAAGTGTGCATACTTGGTCAGTCTATCAACAATCACCATGATGATGACACTCTTTCCTTTAGACTTTGGTAACCCTGTGATGAAATCCATGGAAACCTCCTACCAGCGCTGACCTGGGATGGATAATGGTTGTAAAATACCTGGGGTCTTAATTGTTTCCACCTTATTTTGTTGGAAAACCAAACATTCTTCCACAAACCTTTTAACATTATTTTTAAGGCCATGCCCAAAAAAATCCTTCTTGACTCTATTGTAGGATTTCAAAAATCCTGAGTGCCCTCCTACTGGAGAGGTGTGCAATTCCAATAGTACCTTTTGTTTGAGTTGGGAGTTCTTACATAAATATAACCGATCTTTGTACCATAGTGAATCGTTTTTCCATGTAAATGTATTTGATGCACTAGAATCCTGTTGCAACCTTTGAATGAGATTCCACACTTTTTTGTCATTCTTCCATTCATCCCTTGCTTCTATTATCCAATCGGGTTGGATGATCAAGATAGCACAGAGAAAGGCCTCAACATCTTCATCCTTTCTTGAGAGTGCATCTCCCACAACATTTTGCTTCCCCTTTTTATAGACGATATCAAAATCATAACCCAATATCTTGGTTACCCATTTTTGTTGTTCTTCTAAAGATAGTCTTTGTTCCAAGAAGTATTTAAGACTATCATGATCTGTTTTGACCTTGAAGTGCCTACCTATTAGGTAAGGACGCCATTTCTTCAATGCATGTAGTATTGCCATCATTTCCTTCTCACAAATGGGTTTGTGTAAGTCATTTCCCTTGAGTGGTCAACTTTCAAAAGCCAGGGGCCTTCCTTCTTGCATTAGGACAACACCAATTAGATCTCCTGAGGCATCACATTCCACAATAAAGGTTTTTGTGAAGTCTGGAGTGGTCAATACAAGAGCTTTACACATCACCTCTTTAAGTTATTCAAAAGATTTAGTTGCCTCTGAAGTCCATGAAAATGCATCCTTCTTAGTTAGTGTTGTTAAAGGTGCTACTATTCTTCCATAGTTCTGAACAAACTTGCGGTAGTAACCTATCAAATCCAAAAATCCTCTAAGATTCTTTAATGTTTTGGGAATCGGCGAGTCCATCATGGCCTTATTCTTGTTAGGGTCTACTTTGACACCTTCATGAGATACAATATGACCCAAATACTCTACCTTGTTTACTCCAAAGAAACATTTGGATGGTTTGGCATATAGTTGTTGCTCCTTTAGTAGTTGTAGCACCTTGTCAACATGTCGTACATGATCCTCCCAAGACTTGCTATAGATTAGTATATCATCAAAAAATACTAACACAAATTT
>ML794066.1:165367-185255 GCA_009831015.1 Picea engelmannii
ATATATATATATATATATATATAATCGGTTCTATTAAAATATTAGAACACTTAATATCATTCTCATCACCTATGCATCCTTCAATAATTGAATTTGGGAACTGATTATAGCAAGAGTTAGAAAAAGATAAACACGCATCTTGATCCACAATCAAATCTAGTAGAATATTGAAGATGAAGTGATTTAGAAGAAATACTTATTTCCTCACTAATAAAATCATTCTCAATAGATCCTACCTCTTCTTCTTGTTCAAAATTTTCTAATGGATTCATGTCATTGTGCGAACAAGATTAATTTTGCAAATTGATGTTATGATCTATATTTAATTCATCATCTCTAGTTCAATATTTCTGAATGAAGGGGGTGCAAGAATCTGAAATAAGACATGATATAAAAGAGAAATCATCAAGACGAAACTTACAAAGAACATGATTGATCTTTGTTGAAAAGTTGTTTGAAGATGAATCATACTTAATTAGTAGATCCTCAAATTATTCACATAATTTATTGTAATCATAATCTTGGAAGGTGTCTAAAAATTCACTGGAAAATTGAAATGAATCAAAAACAGAATAGGCTGGAAACGATTCAAACCAACATTTTATTTGGCATCTAAAAATGAATGCAAACAATCTGTATAAAACGTTTAAATCAGTAATACCATGTTTGAGACATTTACACAAATAATTATTAAGATAATTTTTTGCAGATACAATCCCTTCACCATCAAAGGTGGGTTTCGCCAAGAGAGCAACTGTCTTTTTGGAAACATCGGGTAATGAGAAATGGAAAGCATGTTCCAATACCAGGATTTGGGAAGGACCCGTGAGAAATTAAATACATTTGAACTAAACACTTTGCAAGGCTAGCTTGTTAGTCTAGCCCTCCTTCTAGTCCCATTTGTCGATGGGCGTATGTAAACACTTGTCAACTAGAAGGGAGAATCCGGTTTGAGGTTGTCTAAAGTAACCTAAGTTGTTTGAGATGAACCACCCTGATGGTTTTTATAGCTTCGTTGGCCGTTGAAATCATCTATCTAATAAAATGAAAAGCTATCTAAAATCTTAACTACTAACTACCAGATTTCAAGTATTTACAATGATCAATTAAATTAGATAACTTTACACTTAATTACATAAATTCATAAAATTTACAAGTTGTACATGGGTACAAGATTTACTAGAAACCTTGTGAAAACGAGAATTTTAAAGTATGTAATGGAACATAATCCCAGGAAAATCCAATCTAAACAATATCTACAAATAATAAAGAAAACAAATAATTCAAACTTCAATCATACTAAAACAATAATATTCACGATAAGATAACAACCAAACTAAACTAAATGATTTTGAATGTAATTTATGACAAGAGTTATTCAAATGATCAAATCATTTGAACTAAATCGCTACAATTAAAAATTTACATTCAAACAAACCATACAAACAAAATATGACAAAATACAATGACTAAACTATCTTGATCAAGACCAGAGTTGCAATCTAATGTTTGAATCCTCTCCTTCAAAACTTTGTTATATTTTCCACCTGTAAAAGAAATTATGAGGGAGACAATGTTGCACTTCAAATCCAACAAAATTATGGTGAAAGAAATTTCAACAAAATAGAGTAGATTTAATACAGATAAGGAAAGGAAGCAACTTTGAGATCAATCCTTTATGGATAATAATAATGTATTATTTCAATTAACGAAACACATTTCACTAAAAAGAAATAATTAAACACGTATAATTTGCATAAGAAAAATCTAATACATTTTACACATGCATTTATCTATCGATCACACAAAGAATTGATAAAGGTGAGATAACAAATGATATTTTTAAAATAATAATCTTTGGAACAAAAGATACACAAATTAATATCATAACAATGAATTAATAAAACATGGAAAAAATCCAAGGTTTCATTCTATAAAGATATGATAGGAAGAAAATGAACACATAAATGAAAACAAATGATATCAAAAATAAAAAAACCTCCAAAATTACTCATAGAACAAAAGTATGAAGCAAAATGAGGTTCATTGTCTTCTGAATACAATCCCAAGTCCATTCCCTATTCCATGCCACTCCTTTCTTCCAGATCTCTAATCTTCTTTTTATAATCCCATACTACATAAACTGATTTAATTTAATTAATTTCATACTAATCATCAATCTCTGATATCCCTGGGTCATTCAAACAAAATCCAAATTGGAGGCTAACTACAACACAAAATATGGAAAATGTCATGTCAAATATTTGTCTGCATCTCCCAAATTGTGTCCTTTCTGGAGAAAATCCTCATGATTAAGGTAAAATGCTCCATTCAGAAGATGGGTTTTCAAGAGTTTTGATTTGATTTCACCTCCTAAGAAGTGAAGCGATTTTTTAGTTTTCTCATTTCAATCCTCTATAAACTGTTCTCCAAAACAAGAAATTCCAAATCTCTTCCATGATCTAGAGTATTAGATCGTGTAAAAAAAACAATCAAAACAATTATTAATAATAACAAACAAAATCAAACAAATAATCTAAACATCTCTTCATGCTAAAAAAAAAAAATCAAACCCTAATAATAACATAAATAATTGAGAATAACTATGGAATGTTCCATTATGTATTGTTTTAAATCAAATATTTAATTATTAATATAATAAAACAATACAAAAAATAAAAATAAACTCATATCTATGCTTATTTTACTGTCTTATCCATTAAAATTTATGTCACTCACCTTGGCCACTTTTCCATTTAATTGATGGTAAACAATGCAATTCTCAATTGTTCTATTAGCCACATGCCTTAAACATAGTGTAACATGTAATCAATTCAGTTTTTCAAATTACATGGTTATTAAGAACAATCGTTAAAACAATTGATTACAAATAAATTTGCATAATGACCAAGTAAAAGCAATAATGACTTGAAAACCATGACTGTCTTATCCATTAAAATTTCTATTTCACTCACCTTGGCTACTTTTCCATTTAATTGACGGTAAACAATGCAATTCTCAATTGTTCTATTAGCGACATGTCTTAAACATAGTGTAACATGTGATCAATTCAATTTTTCAAATTACGTGGTTATTAAGAAAGATCGTTAAAACAATTAATTGCAAAAAACTTTTCATAATGACCAAGTAATAACAATAATGACTTGAAAACCATGACAGATAGTAACAAGAAATTTTATAGTAATGACCTTTGTAATGTCATGTAATTCAAATGAAAGGTCCAAATACATAAAGAAAGTTTAACCATTGTTCATAGTTTTAAGTCATGATAAGGATTATGACCATTATGACTAAGACCAAATCAAGTCATGTCTTGATTATTCATCGAAATCTAGTTCTCTAGATCATGCTCAAATGAGATCATTCATTTTTGAAATATCATCAAATAGTATTAGGAAAACAAGAACAATTGTATAAAAGTAATAATAAATCTATTCTTGGATTCCATTGTCAAATCATGACGATAACCAAAGTTTTCATTCATTAACCAATAGAGAAGACCTGAAAATAAAAACATGTTATGAGACCATTTGCTAATCATTGAAAGGCATCACGAAATCCTTCATACTCTTGTTTTGAATTTTCATGTTGAAAATCAAGAAATTCAAAATGAAAAATAATCAATATAAGAATGAAGAACCAATGTTAAAGTCATTTTCAATTATTAACATATTCAACGTAATAATTTATAGTGGAAAAATTTAAATCACAAAATATTCACACAATTCAAAGCAAACCACTCAAATAAGAAAAAATCAGAAAAAGATAAAAGGACTATCAAAAGACCAAAGATTGAGTCGATACAATTTTGTTAATTTAGTACATTACAATCCAGCCATCAGACCAAATTAATCCATAAAATCATCTTCTCGGATCAAGTAAGATAGAGTCAAGTTTCATGAAAGTGATATTTTTGAATGGTTAAGGGGGTCGCCTTGAAGTTTTACAAAAAAATCAAGGGGGGTTGATGGAGGGATAACAGGGTCGGGCATGCTAATTAGGAACAATGAATCATTAGGAAGAGAGTCGATGGGCACAATTTCCTCATTAGTACAAGGAATGTCACACATAAGCTCAGTGAAAACCAAGGATTTCTTTGATTTTGATTTGGAAAATTATAGGTCGAATTATTGGAGAATAAAAATCCATCTTCAGTGTTTTCCCCCTAGTACTTGACATGTAAATATATGATACATAGGGTTGGAATCTTCAATGATCGAGGTCTTTTTAAGAAAAATGTAATTTTGAAAACTTTGGAAAGAAATGACTATTGTCGAATCCAACTTCTCAATGTGTGAATAAATAATTTCAAGGCCGGCAAGGATCTTACTTCAGTAATAAATCACGTACCAATACCATTTCGATGGTGGAAATGGATGTGGCAAGGTCAAGGATATAATATCACATTTAATTGGGGGGATGGAGTAAGAAATAATTATTTAATGCAAGTTTGATAGAATCAAACGATTGTTGGGCTTGGTCATACCAAATGAAAGGAACATCCTATTTTAACAAACGCATAAATCCTTTCGTAATTTCCACATAATTACATATGAAGCGACGTAAGAAGTTTTTTGTCCCTTGTGAAGTTTGAATTTTGTGGAGGTTTGATGGAGGCAGTAATGATAATATAGCCTCAAATTTTAAGGGATCAACCCAATTCCCATCTTTGGAGACAATGAATCCCATGAGTCTTTCGGTTTCGACACAAAAAAATTCACATGTGCGGATTCAAGTGAATATTATAGTGGCGGCATCAAAGAAAAATGGCTCTAACATGCTCAATATGATCCTCTCGTAGAGGATAATGAGAAGGTAAGTCATCGAGGTAAGGATCCACAGTATGCATGATATCATGAAAGGAATATGACATGGCTCGCTAGAAACTGGTGCCAACATTTTTAAGGTCAAAGTGTAGCTTATGATAAGAAAATGTCCCCCATGGGAAGATGAAGGCCATCTTGTGTTGATCAAATGGGAGTATATCAATCTGATTATAGATAGAAAAACCATCCATAAATGAAAAATTATAATTCCATCACAATTATCAATGATTTGGTCGATAAAGGGAGTAGGGTAATTGTCCTTGGGACATGGCTTATTGAGGTCCCTACAATCGACACAAATCTAACATTTCCCTATTTTTTCATGATTGGAGCGATGTTGGACACCCATTCTATTAATGGTATGGGGTAAATAAAACCATATTTCAAGAGTTTTCAGACCTCTTCCTTAATGGCCATAGTATTTTGGGGATGCACTGGGTGAATTTTCTATCAGACAGGTTTGAATCTAGGGTAGGTTTTGATCTCATGAAAAATGATGGAAGGATTGATACCCTACTTTTCTTCATAACTCCAAGAGAAAAAAATTGAAGAATTATTTAAACAAGGTTATATAATCTTTGATCTCTTGAGGTGAGTATTTTTTGCCAAGTTGAATATTTTCCACGATATTAGGTTTCACCAATATGTCGATGGAAATGGTAATTTTAATGTTTCCCAAATTCCATTTAAATATAGTGTCTTCTATAAGAATGGGATATTTAGGGTTTGATACAATATTAGGTGGAAAATAGATTTAATTTTATTCTCTTCTGTATCCATATGTGGAAGGAAAGACGATCTATGATGATGGCCTTCCCAGGGTGACTCTTCTATGCTCAAAATTTACATTATGGATTGATCTTATGGGAAAGTCTATATGAGATAATAGAAAGAGGAGTCTATCCAGGATGGTAGAGAATATGGATCTGATGCCACAGGATTTTGGTCATCGAAATCCGATATGTAAGAGGTAGATCTAATTGCATGATATATAACCTTTTCTAGACTAAGTGGCATGGTGTCACCTAGTGATTCAATTTCAAATGGGATAGGTACTACCCAAGGATCAAATTATTCAGGGGATATTTGTACTGTAGCTGAAATCATGTTTATCATGGAAACCTGGTATGGGGGATAAGGGATAGGAAAAGGATAAATGTGAGAGAGGAATCCTTGAGGATACCTTCCACCACACTCTCATACTCAAGATTGAAATTTCTCGGGAAAGAGATATTATTAGTACAGTGGTTTTGGATATCGGGTGTGTAATAATTGAGTTGGTAAATGGTCACAATTTTCCCTTGGTGGGGAAATTGTAAGAGGTGAAAGATAAAATATGCAACAATAGTCATTGTTTAAAACCAACTATGACTAAGAAACAAGTTATAATCCAGGGGTGCATCGAGCACTTCTACATCAAGAGAAACGATTTTTCCCCTCAATTTCATAGCTAAGGATCACAAGAGTTCATAAGGTTGGAATCCACATCCATAAAACACTTTGAGGGTAGTGGGATACTGGTTTAGTTCAGAAGAACCAATGGCCCTCCAACAGGATAAACACATGACATGAGTTGAGGCTCCTTTGTCCAAAATAGTACGATGGATTTTCTTCCCACTAACCGTGGTGTGAATTTGGAATGCAAGGTGGTGGGAGAGACTCAGTTTGAAAAATTATAGGTTAAACATGATAATATTAGATGCCTCTAGATCCAAATCTGCAATAGATAACAACGGGGTTCTGCGTTGACTAGGACAATTTTGTATAACTTCAAGTGTCGACATAGCGCAAGGTTCATGTGCCAAATATTCAACAATGTTGTAGTTTTGGAAAACACGAGAACTTGGATTAAATATCGATTTTTGAATCATGTTCTTAGGTGGATGCGACAATCAGTCAAAAATAGGTTGCTCTATTTGAATAGGGCCAAGAAGTGGAGGGCTTGTTTGTAGCACCTCCATTGAATTTTTTTTTTGGAAGGGTGTCATATGCTTATCTCTAGTTGTTAAACTAACCATCTCATTACACATAAAGACCCGAGCTCTTGTGGAAGAATCCCCATGGTGAGGATGACCCGCATTGCCTCCTTGTGGTGGTGAAATATTTTGGGCAACCATTTGTTTCTGATGAGGCGGGAAAGGGTCAGTTAATACTACGGTTTGGGAGGTTCCCTTAAAAAAATTTGTGACTTCCTCATGATGGGGATAGTATTTTTTGTAATGGTCATATCTGAAAAATTAGGCAGGGAAACTTCTCCTTCCTTTTTGGTTTGGTTTCAACAGTTTTTTGAGGTTTTTTACTCTCATGTTGGTTAAAAGTTTTTTTGGATTTACCCTTATTTTTCTTCTTGCTTCCAGGTTTCTAAGATGAATCAAATTGTATCGCATTCACCTCAGAGGTTTGTGCAGGAGAGAAAGTGGATTTGGTGTTGGTACTAGTCTATGATGAGGATAGGGTGGAGGTCGGTTGGCCTTGTTGTCCAGTCGATTGGGTTGCAGACTATAGTTTTACAGAACCCACCATAACATTGGCATGGGATTCTGTGGTTGGTATTGAAGGATCATTCGATGGGTGAGGAGCATGGGGAATTAGATCATAAAGTGTGAGGGATTGGAAATATACCAAGTCCAAATATTGTGCATGGTTGATTGATTACTCCTCAGTGACAACACCTCCCATGGAGACATATCTAAAAATGGGTGGTAAGAGTGACTTAGTGAATCAATCTGCCAGGATTTGGTCTAGAATTGTAGCTTTAATAAACCATCGTCACCACCTACATTCATGAATGTGATCAGATATATGGGTGGAGGTTGATACAGATTTTATGAATAGAATGAAATGAATACATATTATTAAAATATACTTAATACAAAATAACAGAGATACAGTAAAACTAGTTTTCTATTCAATAAGGAAATAAGCTAAAATTGTAAAATGCAGCAAAAAACAAGCTTGTTGGAATGGTGGTGGCTTATCTCTAAGAAGAGATGTGATGGTTGCGCTCATTTGAAAGAAGATGATTAAAATGAGGCTTTGAAGGCATTTTTAAAATAAACAGGAATGTCAAAAAACCTATACATCCAAAAACCTAACCCTAGGAGATGAAGCGCCAAAAGTCATTTGGGCCCCGTTTGGGTAAGTTAGTACATCAACTTCCTATGGTCATAACTTTTGCATACGATATCCATTTTAGGTGCACGATAACCCATTGGAAAGGTATCACCGAGGAGATTCATTTTGGGGGCTCAATTAGATACTTTAGATATTATTGAGAAGCTCTATCCCGAAAAACCTTCATTTAGGCCCTCAAAATGGCCCCAGAAGTTAAAAACTGCTAAAAATAGTAAATTTCCAAAATTGCCAGAAAACTATTTGGAGCGAGTTGGAAAAGGTGGGTGGCCACCGATATCCACCTGGGTCAATCCTACCACCTTAGGAAGCAATGGTATCCATTTCATTGAGTTTCCCCATCAGATGAGGAAATTTTTGTTGAATTTGGCCCCGGGTGGGCCTTGGTGCATGAGCTGCCCTCCTTTGACGACTTGATAAAGTTGGATCCTTTGTTGTCGACTACCACTTATCTGTGTGTCCACAATATGATCACTGGATTATTGTTTCATGCAGTTGGGGTTGATCTCTATTGGTTTCAACTTCTCTATTATCTCTAAGGTGTCCAATAATGGTGGGAAATATGGTCAAAGGAGAGCCACGTTGAAGACTGGGTGCAGGCCAAGGAAAGGGGGAATGTTGAGCTCAAAAGCATTGTCACCCACATACTTGGTGATGGTGTATGGCCCATAATGGAGTGGGAAAATATTCCTATGGGGCCTTGTAAGGATTTCTTTCTACAAGTGCAACCAAACTTTTTCTCCCACCTGAAACTTAAGTGGAACCCGATGTTAATCATGGAACTACTTGTACTTGGAATTAGACTTCTATAGAATATCTTGAACCTATTGGAGGATGTCCTGGATCCGCCCAATGAACTAGGTGGCTTTTCTAGATTTTGGTGGAGCAAGGGACAAGTCGGTCGAGGTGGTCACCAGGGCTAGTGAAACATCCATGGGGTGCAATGGTCGGAATCCCAACCCCACCTAAAAGGGGTTGTGGCCAGTTTACCTATGCAAGGATCAGTTGTAGCTATGTTGGACATAGGGAAGACTCTCATCCCATGTGCAGGATTTTTTTTAATTGTACATGCATAGGATATGTATGATCATCTGATTGGTGACCTTAGTTTGGACATCTGTCTGGGGGTGGAAGGCAGTGGATTTGGTGAGCTTGGTATCCAATAGTGACCATAGGCTCAACTAGAATGTGTTGAGGAACAGATTGTCATGGTCTGAGATAATGGTTTTTGGGATCCCAAAATGTACCCATACTCATTCAAGGAAGAGCTTGGCAGTGGCTTTTATTGTGATGTTCTTCTTGCAGGCGGCTAGAATCGCTATCTTGGAAAAGAGATCAACAACCACAAAAAAACAGTCATTTCCCCTCTTGGTGGATGGGAGGCCTGACATGTAGTCCATTGAGATGGATTCCCATGGCCTATAAGGAGTAGGTAGAGGGGTGTACATGCCTTTTTTCTTAGTGGTCAGTTTGGAAATAGTGTAGTAAGTGCAGGACCTGATATACTTGTCGACATCCTGTCGATGTTTCAACTAGTAGAAATGTTTCTGCAGCATTTCCACTATCATTTTGACACCAAAGTGTCCTACCACCCGACTGTAGTGAGCTTCCCAAATCAGATTCACATGCTCACTTGATGGAATGTAGATATGGCCCAAACAACACAACAACCCATCTTAAAGATGGAAATTAGCGACCACTGAGTTGGCGCCCAAAATTTGGTAGGTGGTGGAGAAGTCAGGGTATGTATCGTAGAGGTGGGGCCATCCAGAGGTCTCGTGGCCGCAAGAGTCTAGCACCGTGGTGAGTGCCGCGAATGGAGGTAGGCTGAGGAAATCAACAACTCAGTTGGTACTTCCTGTTTTATACTTGATGTTGAGGTGGAACTGTTGTAAGTATGTGGACCACTTCTTATGGAGGTCATTCTACAATTTTCCTTGGGTCTACATGAACTGTAGTGGCTTTTGATCAATGTGGATGATTGTCTCCTTCCCAAGAATGTAATGTCTCTAGTGGCAGAAGGATTTCACAATGGAGTACATTTATTTTTCTTAATTAGGGTACTTACAGACAACATATGATAGTGTCTCACTATGATATGCCATAGGGTGGTTGTGTTGAGTAAGAACGACACCCACAACATAGTCGGAAGCATCTGTCTCAATATCAAAGGGATGTTGCAGGTCCGGTAATGAAATTACTGGGGATGAGCACAAACTCTTCTTCAAGTCATCAAAGGCTTGTTGTTGGTACAAGCCCCACACAAATGTTTCCTTACCATGACCCCTGGTTACTTGGCTGAGGGTCGATGTGATATGAGAGAATCCCAACACGAACCTACGATAGAAATTGGAGAGGCCCAAGAAGCTACGAATTTCAGCGAGTGTGGTTGGGGATGGCCATTCATGGATGACCTAGATATTGGCTAGATCCCCATGCACATCATGTTGATCAATGATGTAGCCTAAGTAATGGACCCTGTCCATGCCGAAGGAGCATTTTTCCAAATTTACATATAGTTTGTGTTGCCACAGGGTGTGCAAAACCTGTTGAATATGCTAAAAGTATTTCTCCCAAGTATTGATGTAGATGAGGATGTCATCTAGATACACCACTACAAAAGTATTGGTGAAAGGTCATAGGATATTGTTCATCCTCCTCATAAACGTTGTTGGAGCATTTGTCAAATTAAAGGGCATGACCAGCCATTCAAAAAGACCTTCTTTTGAATTGAAGGTGGTCCTCCATACATATGTATGTTCTATTGGGACCTGGTGATAGAAAGACTTTAGATCAATATTACTGAAGTATTTTTCCCCCGTGACTTGATCAAGGAGTTCACCGATTCATGGAATCGGGTACCGGTTTTAGACTGTGATTTTATTCAGGGCCCGATAATCAATGCAGAGTTGCCAGGTCCCGTCTTTCTTTTGCACTAGCATGATTGGGCTCCCACAAGGAGATGAGTTGGGACATATGTGCACCTTGTGGATAAGTTCTTGGATCTGCCTCTTGATCTCCTCATTTTCTAACAAAGAGTGGTGGTAAACTGGCCCATTGGGTAGCGGTGTGCCTGGGGTCAGATCGATGGGATGCTTGACCTTATCCACTTTCTTCTATTGTGTGGAGAGAGTGTCCATGGAGGCCCTGGATGTGGCTGTGATCTTTCCCTCACTCTGAGAGTGAATCAAAAAGAAGAAAAGTTTCTCGGTCTGAGAGATGACCTTCCTACATTGCCTGGAAGAGATCAAGGAAATAGCACTAGGAGGGACTGCCTTGGGTATCCTGTACAATTTCATGTTCAAAGAAATAATAACACTACGAGGCCTAGACTCATATACAACATGAAGTTTCCATAAATAAGGTTCTCCCAAAATAACCTTACAAACTTCGAGAAGAGGAACATCACACAATAGCTCGTCTTTGAAGGGCTTGATGTTGTACGAAATTCAACATTGTTGGTTGATGGAGAGATAGCTTCCTAGGCAGAGCCATCCAATGGTGTAGGGTTGTGGGTGCAGATTTGTTGGTAGGGTCAGTCACTTGATGAACTCTTCTGAGATGACGTTTTTATGGCTACCACTATCAATGATGAAGTGTAGCCGGGTGCCTTTTATCCACATCTGTGAATGGAAGAGGCGCTCTCCTTCTTCTGGCTCGTCTGTTTTACTAGGATTGAGCTTGGTGGTAGAAACGGTGGCATTGGGTTCCGCATAAAAATTTTGTCTTCCCCTTTCTAGTTTTGACTCAGATTCAGAACTTGAATCTGATTCATAGGCTTTCACTTTAGCCACTAGCGACTGCTTTGAGCGACAGTCAGTAGTGTTATGCCAAGGGCTCTTGTGGAAGTCGCACCACTTCCCAGTATCTTTATTTGTCTTTCTATTATCCTTCCTTTCTTGCGGATTGGATTGGTTGTAATGATACTGTCCATATTTTCTATTTCCTTTGTTCTATGGGTTGGGGCCACCCCTTCCTGGATTTTGCTGTGAGGGGTTCCCAGGCCCAAATTTTTGTGTCTTTTTTTTGAGCTTCTGCTCAATTTTGATGACATATCGGTAGGTCGTGCTCAAGGAAGAAATGTACAGAAATTCCATTACAGTCTAGAGGTATCTATGCAAGGCACCACGATACTTGAGCACTAGATGTCACTCTAAATCTTTGATACCCAGCTTGGTGCTCAAGGTATAGAAGATATTTGTGAAATCTGGCACTGCTTGGTCTCTTGCTTGTTGTAGTGTGGTCCATTTGGTATACAAGTCGTCATAACTTTTGATGGGGTAGTATTGTTCCTTAATAGAATCCCTAAAGGATTCCCAGGTGGTT
This sequence comes from Picea engelmannii, assembly GCA_009831015.1. NCBI lineage: Eukaryota > Viridiplantae > Streptophyta > Pinopsida > Pinales > Pinaceae > Picea > Picea engelmannii. The sequence continues at coordinate 177,673 of ML794066.1, forward strand.
GCGACTATAAATAATGAGGGTTCCTCTGTTTCCTTTTTATCACAGAGAGTTTCCCACCAATATTTGACATGGGGAATGGCTTTGAAGAGTGAAAAAGTAATCTTTTCTCTATTCGAAAAGTTATGGACAAAACAATTGTTGGATTACTAAGAGGGGGGGTGAATTAGTAATAGTGTAATTATAATCCTTTTTCTTCAAATGTTAAATCAATGTAGAATTATTATCCAATAATGAGCAATAAGAAATAAACAATCACACGCATACACAATACACCAGTGTTTTACGTGGAAACCCAAATCGGGAGAAAACCACAGAATGTTTTTTCTTATATGTCTTGAAGAATTACATTCATTGGAAGCACCAACTTCCTTTGTTTTCCAGCTGCAACTAGAAGGAGGCTCCAACCCCCTGGTTTCTCAGGCTACAACCTGAGGGAAGCTCCAATCCCCAAATTCTTTGGCTACAACCAGAAGGAGGCTACAACCACCTATGTTCTCTGGCTACAACCGAAAGGTGGCTACAACCACCTGTCCTTTCCCCGTCCAACCACCCTGAAGTATAAGTAGAATGATGGAACTACTGTCAACCTGTACTATGAGATATACTACTGTACAATTGTATCAACCTGTACCACTGCCCTATATCCAATCTGTACAATTGCCCTGTAATCAAACTATACCTGAACTGAACATGTATCTACAAAAATACAACAGATATGCGACCTGTAGTGTTGCATCTCGTGTATGTACGTGCCCTATATGTTATGCATCCCACGTATGTATGCACACTAACTATTATGCATCTTGTGTATGCCTTCCAAAACTAGGGTTTCCTTTCACTTGAAAACTTCTGACCCTTTGTAACGTCTTTCACATAGATCTGTAACCTGTCACTGTATCTAGACTGTAACTGTACCCTGTGCATGCATCCTCATACATAACCTCTACTCAAGGAAAGTATTTCTCTCTCTAGTCATGTTCCTTATAGGTATGTGTAATCATGAACAAGTATAATATCCCTCACATGATCTTAGTCATCAACCCCTTTCTGATATTCAACTTCTGAATACATCAATAAATACAAGATCTCAACCATGTACCATAAAAATTCTTAGCCATATGCCAAGAAATATAAGATGTGCCTCAACACAAATTATCAATGATAAATATACCAGCACTGTATTTATGTAGATCAGACTTATACAGAAGATCCCATGTAGCCACTAGTCTCTCTAGGGAGAATCCTCAAATCTCCATTGTCATTCCTCATGCATACATCAAAATAAAACTATTCATAGAAATAAGACATACCTTTTGAACCAATGGATGGATTTGATGTATCTGAACACTCTAGACCTTCCTGGGAGGTTGATCTTGGAATCTAGAACCTCTTCACTTTCATCTTCTCAAGTTTCATGGATTCATCAACATGTACTCACCCTATACACATCCATCCCACGTATGTACGCACCCTATACACAGACAACCCACATATGTACGCACCCTATACACAGACAGCCCGCGTACGCCTCAGAAAATAGGGTTTTCTATGAATTTGAGAATTTCTTCATCAACCCTTCGTGCTACCTCGGACGTTCGCCACTTCAAATGTATCCACAAGTATTTACGAGAAGATTTACACAAGAAAATAGCTATACAATATGTACAAGTGTGTTCTTAATGAGTGAGCTTTGCCTCTTATTTATATCTTCATGTAGCATTACACTTTCCTTATTTTAGGGCTTCTTCATTTAAAATAAATTATTTTGCAAAGCACTTGGACCCTTGGGGGCTTCTATAAGAATCATGAGGGGTTCTCCAACTTCATATGGTCATAACTCTCTAACCGTGAGGAGTTATGTGACGTTCCACATACCACCAGAAATTGCATGACAAAAACTATCCATCTAGGATAGTTTCACTAAGAAATTCACTATCCTTCATCTCATTATTCCACAATTAAGTGTGGGTTCTCTCACTTTGCAAAGCATCTTCCCATGAGGGCTTTCACCTTAAGGGGACCACTTTGGAGTTCATCCATATTTACTTCTTATCAACCATGACAAAACAATAATGAATCATCTTTACATCAAAAAATATTGGGTCCATTACCCAAACCTTTGTGCTACGGGAATTTCTTCAAGGGTTGACATCAATGAAAACCAAACTTAATCAACAATATCCCCCTTTGGAATTGATGGCAACACTCTAATGCAACACTGAAATCATATCACTCATGCTCCCCCTGGAACCATGCCTCTGTCCTCTGCATATGATAAATCTTCTCCCTCTGGAACCATGCCTCTGTCCTTTGCATTTGATATATATCTCCCCCTTTGTCATCAATGGAAAAGGTATCTTTCCATCCAGGGCTGCTCCCCTCGACTGAATTTTCCTTTTGTGGTGATTCCTCATGTAAATCTAAGACACATAAGATAAGAATTTAAAAAACATTTATTTTGGAGTAGAAATAACTCCAAGTCTTTGGTGAAGATATTCAAAGGCTTCCCGTGGAGGTGGTTTTGTAAATATATATGCCACTTATTCTTTTGTGTCCACATACTCAACTCTGATATTCTTTTCTGCAACCTCCTCCCATAGAAAATGATACTTGATTGGAAGGTGATTCGTCTTGGACTGCATCACCGGGTTTTTCGAGATACTAATGGCGCTTGTATTATCACAATATATTGGAATGGGCTCATCATACTCAACTTGTATATCTGTCAGAGTTTGTTTCATCCAAAGAACCTATGTACAACATGATGTTTCTGCAATATACTCTGCCTCAGCTGTAGATAAAGATACTGATGATTGTTTCTTTCTTAGCCATGATACCAAACACTCACCCAAGTAGAGTGTTGCTCCACTAGTGCTTCGTCGGTCATCAATACAACCTGCCCAATCTGCATATGTGTAGGCAATAAGTAATAGATCCTTTCCTTTTGGATACCATAATCCAAACTCTTTTGTTCCTTTGAGATATCTGAAAATCCTCTTCACTGCTAATACATGTCATTCCTTTGGTCCTACTTGAAATCGTGCCACTTGTCCAACTGCCTGCATTACATATGGTCTGGATGTTGTCACATATAGTAAGTTGCCAATCATTAACCTGTATTTCCTCTGATTTGTAGACTTTGAATCATCATCTTTGCTCAAATTGCAACTGACTTTCATGGGAGTGATAACTGGTTTGCAATCTTCCATTCCGAACTTCTTTAGCATTTCTCTGATATACTTGGTTTGATAAATAAAAATTCATTGGTTTCTTTGACGTATCTGAAGTCCCAGAAAGAAGGATAGTTCTCCAAGTAATGACATTTCCAATTCATTTTTCATATCTTTTGCAAATTTCTGGCTTAACCTGTCATCATCAGTACCAAAAATAATATCATCAACATAAACTTCAATTAATAAAATATTACCTTGATGTACAGGTTGTTGTCTATAGTTCCTTTTCTAAACCATGACTGCTACAGATACTTATCTAGTCTAGAGTACCATGCTCTAGGAGCTTGTTTAAGACCATACAGGGCCTTCTTTATTTTACACACATAATCTGTGTTCTCTAACAACTGAAATCCTTCTGGTTGTTCAATGTAGACTTCTTCTTCAAGTCCCCCATTCAAAAAAGCTGATTTTACGTCCATCTGATATACTTTAACATTTTTAGAGTATGCATAAGCTAAAAGCAAACAGATTGCTTCCATTCTGGCAACTGGGGCAAATGTCTCTTCAAAGTTGATTCCTTCAATCTGTGCATATCCTTTACATACCAATCTAGCTTTGTTCCTTGTAACTTGTCCATCTTCATTCAATTTATTCCTGAAAACCCATTTTGTGTCAATCACATTCTTATTCTTTGGTCTTGGAACCAATTCCCAAGTGTCATTTTTCTCTATTTGATCCAATTCTTCATCCATGGCATTATTACAAAATTCATCCTTGTTGGCTTCTTCAAAATAGTTTGGTTCAATTGTAGATAAGAGTGCCAGGTGTGTTTGTTCTGGTGAACAGATTCTTCTTCTAGTCTCAACTCTTGCATCTTTGCTCCCGATAATTTGATCTGAAGGATGATTCTTCTATACTCGTTTACTGGGTGTATTTGGAGACACTTGTTGAACTTTCTCTTCTGCTTCTGTCAGATTCTCTTCATCTTCCTCTTCTACTCCTTTTTCATCTTCTTCTTCAAAAAGTTGTTCCATTGATTTGTTTTCTTCTTCCTTTGATTCTGGTCTATCTGTTTCATCAATTGTTACGTTGATGCTTTCCACAACTTTGTTTAATCTTAGATTGTAACACTTGTATGCTTTCCTTGTACTTGAGTAACCGACATGTATTCTTTTTTCCACACAAGGGTCAAACTTTCCCATTCTGCCATCTTCTCTTTTGATGTAGCATTTGTTTCCAAAAACTCTGAAGTGCTTCACATTTGTTGGTCTTCCTTTCCATAGCTTGTAAGGAGTTTTATCAGTGTTGTTTCTGAGCATTACTCTGTTTTGAATGTGAATTGATGTATGCACTGCCTATGTCCAAAATATATCTGTCAATTTGGAATCCATTATCATTGTTCGATCCATTTCCTGTACTGTCCCGATCTTTCTTTCAATGACTCCATTCCGTTGAGGTGTCCTAGCAACGAAGAATTGCCTTTTTATTATGTGAATGTTGCAGTAGTCCATAAATTCATTTGAAGTGAACTCTCCTCCATTATCAGATCTCAAGCATTTGATTCTCGAATCCATCTCATTTTCAACCATTTTCTTGTATATCTTGAAGTTTTCAAAAGCTTCTGACTTGTTCTTGAGAAAGCAAACTGCAGTCATTCTTGTATAGTCATCAACTAATAACATAAAGTATCTCTAACCTTTTAAGCCCTTTTTTGTAGTTGGTCCAACTAGATCAGTATGCACAATTTCCAGTGGTCTTGTTGTTGAATATTCCTTTGATTTGAACCTAGTCTTTGTTTGCTTTCCTTGTTGACAATGCTTGCATAAAGTGTTGGTTGGTTTCGTGATCTGGGGAATTTCTCTAACTGCTTTTCTTTTTTTGACCTTGACAAGGTTATCAAAGTGCATGTGACCCATTCTTTTGTGTCATAGCCAACTTTCATCTTCCTTTCCTAGACAACACTTTTCATTTTCAATTTCACTTAACACATATATGTTGTTTGAAGTTCTTGCAGCTGTGCCGACCAATTTCCCCGAACCTTCTCTTCTTATCTCACACTTTTGTGAATCAAAAGTAACTTTATGACCTTGGTCACACATTTGATTCACACTTAGAAAATTATGTTTCATATCTTCTACCAGTAGAACATTTTGTGTCTTTTCATTCTTGTTCCCAATTTAGACTGTGCCTTCTCCAATGATTTTGGATGAATTATCATTTCCGAAGGAGACTGGTCGATTTCTTTCCTTTCGCAATTAAGAAATTTGTCTCTATCACCTGTCATGTGTTTTGAAAACCCACTGTCAACATACCAACCATGTTTCTTCTGCTTAGATTGTAGAGCGACTGTGCATTCTTCATTGCTATACTGATCTTGCTTTCTCATCCATGTTGTTTTCTGAGGTTCTTGTCTATGACTGTTGTTATTATGTTGAGGTTCTTTAGGAGGGATTGTCATTCTGCAATCTTTGGCCATGTATCCAAAATTGTTACATTTGTAACATTCCACTTCAGTGCTCAAGGATTCAAACCTGTTGTAAATTCTTCTTTGTGTTTCACTAGGTCTTCTTGAATAACCCCTTTGTGTATGACTCTCAAAGTTGTTATTGTTCCTTTTGTTAGCTCTGCAATTTACAACTTTATGTTAAAAAAATTTACATGCATAACATAAACCAAAAAATATAGTTTGATACCTAGGAGTTGAATATATTGTGAAAGGAGGTGCTCTTATGAATCCTTCATCTTCTTGAGGCATGTATGTCTGTTGTTGATTCTGAAATCTGAATCTTCTTGGTGGAGGAGTGTCCCTATAATATTCCTTGTATATCTTCATATCCCCTTTGATTGTTTCTGCATAGCCTTTTGGATTTTTTTCTTGCTCTGTTGTTTTGGAGTTTGATCCCTTTTCTTTGTGATTGTATCCAAGTCCATATTTGTCAAGATGAGATTTTTGACTGCTAATAATGTCATCCAGAACTTTTGAGCTATTCTGCATATTTTTCTTTTGAATATTCTTTCTTAGTGTGACAATCTCTGCTTCCAAGTTTCCAATGATCTTGTCCTTTTATTCTAGTTTTTCTTTGAGTGCTTCTTCAATTATTTTATCTTCTTCTATTTGAACCTTCAATTTTGTGATCATTTGTTCTAGTTCTCGAGTGTCCTTTTTCTTGTTTAGTTCTGCTTGTAGTTTCTTGTTTTTCTTCTTTTCTCTTCTGATAACTTCTATGACACATATTAATTCTTCTCGATAGTCAAATTTTGCCTCTTCAATTTCTTCTTCATATGCTTCTTCATATTCTTCTTCGAAGTCTTATTTATTAGAGTCTTCTATTACCATGAATAGAACTCTTCCTGTTTCACTGTCATTGACTTCATCTTCATCTGATGATGAGATGTCTTCTTTGGTGAATATATTTTCTTGAAAACTTTCTTTGTAGTTCTTTTACCTTTATGTATGTGTTTGCCTTTTGAGTAACCTTCATCATTTCTCTTTTTCTTATGAGGACATTTGTTAGAAAATTGACCAACACCATCACAATTAAAACAAATTAATGGAAGCTTACCTCTATACCTACCGTTGGTTCCCTTTTTCAGTATTTTGACGAAGTTGGCCACTTCTTCATCATCTTCCAATACGTCGTTGCTACTGATATATTATTCTTGTTCCTTTTTCTTCTGCTTTGATCTTTTGGATTCTTTGAAGGCTGCTTCTTTTACATCTAGATTTTCCTGTTCAGTTCTCATTTCATATGCTGTGAAGATTCCATGCAGTTCGTCCATGCTTATTGAGTTTAGATCCGATCTCTCTTCTAGTGTTGATATCTTAGGGTTGAATCTCATAAGAAGAGATCTTAGTACTTTTTGAACAATTACAGATTCTTCGATTTCTTCTCACAATCCTATGATTGCATTCACTATTTCATCGACTCATAAGAAGTAGGCTGCAATATTCTCATCTTCCTTCATTTTTAGTTGTTTGAACTGACCTCTGTAAGTTTAAAGCTTTGCTTCTTTGACTTTTGTATCTCCTTCATAAATATTTCGAAACTTGTTCCAAATATCTTTAGCGGATTTACAATGTGAAACTTTGGTGAATGTTGTATCACTGAGGCCATTCAAAAGTGCATTTGTATCTTTGGAACTATTCTCACTAAGTTTCATTGCTTTGTCATTTGTTGGTGGAACTGTTGCTGCTGTGTATCCATATACAATTCATTTCCAAACTTGAAATCCCTGTGCCTGTATATATGTCTTCATCCTTATGCTCCAAAAAACATACTTTTGTCCATCAAACTGTGGTATTCCATTTTTATACAAGTTGGTACTTTCCATGATCTACCTTTTAGTGGTTAAACTGATTTCTGAAGGAACCTGCTTTGATACCAATTGTTGGATTACTGAGAGGGGGGG